>PVIU01025510.1:0-23616 GCA_004026605.1 Ondatra zibethicus
TATACCCGTAAGAATGGCCAAGATCAAAAACACTGATGACAACTTATGCTGGAGAGGTTCTAGGAAAAAGGGAACCCTTCTGCATTTCTGGTGGGAATGCAAGATGGTACAATCCCTTTGTATGTCAGTGTGGTGATTTCTCAGAAAATTAGGAAACAACCTTCCTCAAGACCCAATAATACCACTTTTAGGTACATATCCAAAGGATGCTCAATTGTGCCACAAGGACATGTGCTCAACTATGTTCATAGCAGCTTTGTTTGTCTTAGCCAGAACTTGGAAACAAACTAGATGCCCCTCGGACAAAGAATGGATTAAAAAAATGTGGTACATTTACACAATGGAGTACCACACAGCAGAAAAACAATGACATATTGAATTTTGCAGGAAAATGGATAGAACTAGAAAACATAATTTTAAGTGAGGTAACCCAGACACAGAAAGACAATTATCACATATACTCACTCATAGGTGGTTTTTAAACATAAAGCAAAGAGAGCCAGCCTGCAAACCATAATCCCAGAGAATTTAGACAACAATACAGACACTAAGAGAGACTTACATAGATATAATCTACATGGGAACTAGAAAGTATAAAAAGACAAGATCTTCTGAGTAAATTGGGAGCATGGGGACATTGGGGGAAGATTGAAGGGGGAAGGATAGAGGCAGGGAGGGGAACAGAGAAAAATGTAGAGATCAATAAATATCATGGAACAAAAAACACAACCCCAAAAAAATTATACCAAATGCAGAAATATAAAATAATTGATACAAACCATGAGATCATACATAAATGAAGTTAAAATTTGCAAAAATACAGGAATTTTTATAGCATATGAAAGCCAAGCAATAACCTTTTGAGCAGTAAGTGGATTTTTGAATGAACAGAAAAGATATTTATAAAATACTATAATCAAAAGAATATAAAACTTTACCATATCAGAATTGTGGGTCATTATGAAGGCAATTAAAAGTAGGTAATTTATTCTTTTGAGTGGATGCATACATTGAAAAATCAGATATTCCAAATAAATTATGTAAGCATATAATATTAGGCTCCTTAGAGATAGATCTTAGAATTCAACAAGCCCATTTCAAAGCAAGTAGAAAGTAGTAAATAACATAGGTCAAAACTGAAATTAAGGAGATAAAGATTAAGTGAACAAGATAAAATATCAAAGAAATGGTTTAATCTTTTAAAAGACCAAATACAGATATAAACTCATACACAAATGAAGAAAAGACAGAAATGACTTAAAAAAAGAAAAACCAAGATGGAAAAGGGAGTATTAAAATAAACAACACTTAGAGTCAGGAAATTGTTAATATAGTATAATAATTTAGAAATAAAGTTTTGTATACTACCCATTACAAATATAGTACAAACAAACCCTTTAAAATGCATCCAAATGCATTTAAAATGCAAAAAAAGATATGGATAAAACATCCCAAATAATTAAAATAATGAAAAGCAAAACAACAATGATAAAGGAAATATTATGACATTACAAATATACTATTCAGCTATAGGATAGCAGCCAAAACAAACTAGACATATAGAAAATTGAATAAAAGCTAAAGAAACAAATTTATATAGTTTTAATTATGAGCATATCAGCAACTGTTTTCCAAGCATATATTAATTTCAACCTCTTTTAAAAGATGCTATAAAATCAAGATATTGCTTTGTGGACTAAAACTGAATTCCCATCTCACATCTTATGTAACAGTCGATTCTAAATAGCTAAAAAATATAAATATGGAGTTGTCCTTTTAGAAAGTATGGTCTTGTTGAAGTAGATGTGGCTTTACTAGAGGAATTTTGTCACTGGGGCTGGGCTTCTTTGTTTCATAAGTTCAAGTCAAGCCCAATGTCACACTCTCAACCTATTTTCTGCTTATTTGGATATAGAATTGTCATCTACCTTTTCTTTACCATGTCTGCCTGCATGCCACCATGCTTCCTACCATGATGACACTGGACTAAACCTCTGAAATGTAAGCCAGCCAAATTAAATAAGTGATTCCATGGTCGTTGTGTCTTTTCATAGCCAAAAGCTCTTAAACACTCACATTAGTTTATATAATTTATCATCTAGAATGCCCTTGAAATGAACCATTTTGTAACTATAATTAAAGGAGAGAAAATACTTCATCTAAATCTTATTAAATCAATGTTGTTTTTAAAGATTTTTACATTTCTTTATCTATTTACATACCAATTTCTGTTCCCATTCCTTCCCTTCTTCATGCTTCTTCCACTTCCTATCCACCCCATCCCCCTTCAATTCTTTAGAGACAGTAAGGTTTCCCATGGGAATTCAACAAAGTCAAGCACATTGCTTTGAGGGAGGACCAAGGGACTTACCACTATATCTAGTCTGAGTAAAGTCCCTACAAAGGAATGAGTTCCAAAAAGACAGTATAAGCAGTAGGGATAAATCCTGATCTTACTGCTAGTGGCCTCACAGTTTTCCCCAGTCATACAACAGTCACCACATTCAGAGGGCATAGTTTGGTCCTATATTGGTTTGCCTGCTGTTAGGGCAGATTCAGTGAGCTTTCATTAATTCAGGAAAGCTGAATCAGTTGGTATCAGCATCATAGTCTTGATCACTATTTTTCATATTATCTCCCTCCCTCTCTTCAATTGGAGTTCATGAGCTCAGTTAAGTGTTCTGCTGTTGATCTCTGCATCTGCTTCCATCCGTTGCAGGATGAAGTTTCTATGATGACATTTAAGACACTCATCAATCAGACTAGAGGCAGATTCATGTGCCAGCTCCAACATTTTGCTTAGGATCTTAGCTTGGACCATCCTTTTGGATTCCTGGGAATTTGTGTAATGCCAGGTTTCTTGCTAGCCCATAATTGCTCCCTCAATCAAGGTATCTCTTTCCTTGCTTTCCCACTCTATTCTTCCCTCAATTTGACCATCCAATTCCCTTAAGTTCCCATCCCTCTCCCCTTCTTTCCTCTTCCTCCTCTTCCACCCTCCCTTCACCACCCCCACCACCACCATACTCCCAAGTTTTTCAGGAGATCTTATCTATTTCTCCTCCCCAAGGGGATCAATGTATGCTTCTCTTAGTGTTCTCCTTGTTACCTAGCTTCTTTGATGTCATGGACTGTAGGATGATTATCCTTTGCATTACACCTAATATCCATTTATGAGTTAGCTCATGCCATGGTTTATTTTCTAGATATTGGTTGCCTCACTCAGGATGTTTTTTTTCTAGTTCCATGCATTTACCTGCAAATTTCTAGATATAATTGTTTTTACTGCTGAATAGTACTCGATTGTGTAAATGTAGCACATTTTCTTTTTTCCATTCTTCGGGTGATAGGCATCAAAATGTTTTTAAAAGGTTAATTGATGCTACCATCAAAAAAAGTCATTGGCTTGGCTGCAAATAAATCTCAGATACAAAGTTCTTGGTTTGATCAGCAGTACCACATAAATAAGTATGTAGTGGTGTACACTTAGAATCCAGCATTTATGAGGTAGAAGCAGAAGTATCAAGAGATAATGATCAACTTCAACGTGAATAATGTTTAAGGCCAGCCTGGCCTAGAGGGTGTTTTTAAATAAAATAGAAGACAGCACCAGAAAAATTTATTGTAATTGTTGCCACAGATTGACATGGGTAAATTCACTGTAGTAAGACGTAACTTGAGTGATTTTCCTAGTTTACTTCTTGATTATATTTTACTCTGAGATGAGATAACAGATTATGTCTCTTCTGAGTGAATGTCAAGTATTCGTAATTCAGTAGTCATATGCAATCAATATATACCTATTACAAACACATTAACACACATATAAACTTTAGGACATTATATTTTTTTCATCTTCAATGACTCTGAATAAATAAGATTGAAAATATCCCTAGCTATATGTGTAATTTAATTTTAAAAATTATATTCGATTTCTATGCTTGCATATATATTATTGGTAAAATCCACCTTTTTTCCTTCTCCTCCAATTTATCCCCATCATCTTTGCTATCCCTCCCTAGCTTCAAATGTTTCTAAAAAATACAGAAAGAATTCTTAGTGTGCATGGGCAGAGGACAATGTACCAGAGTATAAGTAGTCACACAGGCTTCTCATTTCTGAAAAAAACCTGATTTGACATTTTCCATAGGTCCTATGTTACTATTGGAACTTCATGAGTCCCTTTCCCATCCATGATGGGATTTTGGCTTGATTGATATTATGCAAGTTTTGAGAAAGCAGTCACAGCCAGTGTGAGCTTATATGTTCAGTGTTATTATCAATTACAACCAAATGGTCTTTCATTGAAGGTAAGCACTACCTCTGGCCCTTATGTACATTCCAATCATCTTTCTGAAATCATCCCTGAGTATTAACTGTAGTGGTCCAACTGAGAGTTCAGAACTGTAAAGTTTTTATTGTCTGCAAGATTGCCAATGGTACATCTCTATATTAACCATCCTGTATTTTTAGGAAGAATTTTCCTTGATGAGGTTTAAAATTCGTACTACTCTATGGATGCAATTATTTACAACTTGTGTGAAGCTGATTCCTGTGTTCATTTAGAAAAATAATATTGGGTTTTTCTCTAGGATGCATGACATAGACAGACATGAGTTTTGGTTTTATTTAACAGTACCAGGCATGTATACTGTCTGTGGAATGTTCATTAAGTCAAATCACAAAGTAATTTTCTATGTCCATAGCAATAGTATTAATATTGTATTAGTTAGCATATTTTGAAAGGCAAAGGTGGTTATTGTAGTTCATAGGATTCATACCTGTGTAAGGTTGCTGATTATTCTTCTCTCCCAATAGTAGGAATAGCACATTCCAGTACTATGAAGGCTATCTAGCACAGATAAAGATGCCAGGTCGGTTTCAGCTTCATTTCTCTATATCCTATTACTCAAATATGTTCATATTGAGCATTAGGTTCTTATCATCAATCTGTGGGTATCTTAAAGCTAGGAAGAACTGAATTGTCATCAATACATTGTTAAATTTATCTACATTGTTAAATAATAATTGATGTTTATCCATTTTAGACTTTTATAATCATTTTAAGTATTAATTTTGGATTAAAGAATGATTTGATTAAGATATTATATGTATATTCACATATAATCTGTATATTTTATTACTGATTATTTTCTATCACTTTAGTAAGAATTTTGGAGAGAATAATAATTAGAAAATGGCTTGGAAATAATGTGTTAAAACATCTTTCCACTAGAGTGACAAGTACACCTAGAGAAGCTTACTGATATAATTATACTAGAACTCTAAAAGATAATTTAATGTTTTCATGATCAAATTTTGAGTACTATGTGATTATTTTAGCATCTTATTATGACATTATTTGTGGAAAACAACCTTAATTTTCATTATAGTTTTCTGGGGCCATTGTGGAAAACAGAATTACAATAACTACAATATTAGTGCTTAGTGTTTTGATAGTCACTGACTCCATTTGATCACCTTGTTATAGGTATGGCATTATCAGTCATGCTGTGTCTATCTTTGTTATAAATTTATATTACCTTTTTGGATGGTCATTCATTTGACCATGAATACAGGGAAGATTCTGAATTCTGAATGATGAGGTTCAGAAAATACTGCAGAGGTCCATAAACCATAGCTATAGTTTGTCATGCATAAAAATACAACAGCAATAACAAAAACAAAACAACTAGTGAGAAAATAGGGGAATCTGATTTATAGAGTTTATGTTATAAAATATAAATGTCTAGTTTATAGTAGAAGCAACCATAACAATTTTTAAGGAAAACAAAGGGAATTAGGCTCCAGTGCACTGAAAATAATGAAATACATAAATAAAAGATATCTTTGGGAATGGAGATATCTGATTTAGAGAAAAATCATCTCTCTTAAACATCTTAATAAAGGTTAAAAGAATATAAAAAACATGAAAAAAGATAGTGAGAATATTAATAAGGAAATAAAACAAACTATATTAGATATAAATGTTGAGCTAAAGATGGACATATGCTAGAATATTTCAAAAGTAGATTTAATCAAGAAAATAAAATATTAAACTTAAAGCTATTAAAATTAAAATTATGATAATGGAGAAACAAGAAGAAAAATAAATTCAATCTGCAACACAGTAACTTGTGGAACACCATTAAGTATTTGGAGAATATTAGAAAGAGAGGAAAGACAGAATATATGGGAAAAACTCTTGATATAATTCTACTACAAAATGTAAATGCATATATCCCAAAAGATAAGAGGGTAACACAGAAGTAAAATAACACACAAGCAGCACCTACTAAACATACCATGTACATCAAGAAATATCATAATCTTACTATTGAGTACAAAATATAAGTAAGGTATTTTTAAATACAAAAAAATGACTTACCATATGTAAGTAATCCTTACTAAGACTATAAGCCGTTTTCACATGAGAAAACATAGAACCTATTTTTCAATAAGAAGAAACAAATAGTATACCTACAATGGTTGGACTGTTAGGAATTTCCTTTGGATGATCTGTTCCTTGGTGGTGCCTGTGTAATCTCAGTTTGTGGTTTTTCTTAGAGCCAGATATTGCCTTAGGGTAAACTACTGAGACTCAGGCCTCTATTGAGCTTTTCATGACTGGGTCCTACATTTCATCCATCAAAAGTACCAATGATAGAACACAATCATTGGTCCTGCTTTCCCAAGGTTTTAAGGAGATAGTATTGGTACCTAAGAACCATTAAAACTAACAAACTTTTTTCCAGGGCAGTGGCCAATCTCTGCTATCAGAACCTGTATTTCTGATCTTTGATTACAAGCAAATTGTAATTATAACCCTGAATGTGCTGTTTGGTTCTGTATTTCTGCATAAAGAACCAAAGTGGTTTTTTTTAAATTATTGTAGGACCATTATAGTTAATAAATCCACTAATTGACAACTATGGGCTGATTTTTCTGGTATATCAGTGGCACTACAGGTAGTCATTTTGTCCCCCATGCCATGAAGTTCCATCTTGTCTCAGCATTTCGATCTATTCTGGACAGGAAGCATGTGATGGTATGTTCTTTTCTGTAACTACTTTGAGCTGACATCGGTGTGCTGCTGTCAGGGCATAAGAAGGCTGAATGGTTACCCAATGGTAAGAAGGGAATTCAGGCAATGGGACACTCATTTGAAGCATCTGGTTCATAGACTCTGTCAAAGAAAAAGGGAGCAATTATATCAGCTGTGCTGGTCCACATTAGCTTTCAGCAAGTTTAGGGCTTGCAGTCATATAGAATAGGTTGTAGTCAGTAACTGATGCTTGGATGTGTCTGTCAGGCAAGTGGAAAACTACAAACACAAGTTTACACTAGAAACAGAAGTTAAAATTTATGTACTTAAACGAAAATAATGCATTTGAAACTTTTAGGTCCATATTTAACCACAAATAGTTGAAAAAAGCAGATAAAATCCTGTACTAGAAGGAAACATTTCAGACTAAAAGTAGTTTGTTTTTTCCATACCCTAACCAATAATAATTTGTAACCAGCCCCTCTAAATGATGATAGATATTTATAAACCATTGGATCTGAATGACTGAAGCAGTTCTAATGGTGTCACAACATGGCCACCACTTCTTAACCCATATAGTCAGTGACTGTGACTCACTTCCTTGGCTCACAGAGACATATCTTGGCCAGTTCAGCCAGAAGTTGATGCATGCAGCCACCAGGGAAAGCCAGAATGGGAGGGGGCAGGCTGGCATGCAGCATGAACGTAAAAGATTGTTAAATCTTCCAGCTATAGCAATTAACCCCAAATTCTCTCTTCAGTCTTTAAAATCCTATTTGGGCACACATGCCTCTTACACTCTATGGCTGGCAGCCTAACCACATTGTCATAACAAGGCTGCATAGCCAAACCACCCATCCATACAAGCATGTCGACTCACAGCCTTGTACTTTAATGACAACCGTGCCCACATTGCCCCTAGACTACAGGACAAAGTTGGCTCCTTTCAATAAAATGTTTAAGACCCATAGAGGTTGTTTGTCCCATCTCTTTTAGGAAAATATTCCTTTATGCTTATGGTCCTATTGCTAAAGTCCTATAAGTGATCTAATAACAAAGTCAAAATAGTTATACTTTGAGTCTGTGCCATCACATCAGTCTTGTAAGTCAGAACGAGGACTCACAAATAATAGAGTAAGTCACAAAACAATCCCACACCAGTTTGGAATTATGAATAATAAAAGGGTTATTTATTTAAAGGAAAAACTTAGAGATCATCATCCTAGACAACAGCCCTCTGCACAACCAGTAAAAGAGTCTGGTACCCGGAAGCAGAGTCCAAAGCAAGAGAACGAGCCCATGGCTACTGCTGCTTTTTCCAAACAAAGAGATCACACCCAAGTAGGCTGATAAGTTAAAGGCTATTGGCAGAAGGAGCAGAAGGAGCTCCCACAGCACACAAATGACAGAAACATCAGAACACATAGAACAATACAGAGTCCTCCTGGTGTCTGGAGGCAAAACTAAACTGAAGACAGAAGCTTTGCAGGTGCAAGCTTCCACTCTATCTATAGAACTGAGATGCTGGGAGCATCCTGCATGTCTATAGACAGAATCCAGAGAAATCTGCTCTCACATAGAAGTGTCCTGATACAAAAATACAAAAGAGCCCTGGGGACATCTCCCTAGGTACCACACCTGTGGTTTTTCCACATGTCCACATACATCATCTACAGAAAGACACCAAACAAAATTTACATATATAAAACACAGAAATCTTACTGGCCAGCTGAAGTATCTAAAGTGCTATGGTCCTGTTGTGTTTGGGGGATCCAAGAAGAGCCCCTAAAAGTTATGCCCAGATCACAGACTCCCCCTAAAACCAACTAGGAAACAGAGTCCTGTATGTAAAAGCAAAGGAACTTTATTCTTTATTCAAGATTGCAAACTCAGATTTTCCATGTGTCCAATATATTGGAGTGATCACAGAGCCCCAAGCTCAGTTACAGTTGGGTTTTATAGTAGCAAATGTCAGGGTGAGGGATTTCCAAGGTTCAGGACCTCTGATTGGCTGACATTTGTCTATTGGTGTCCTAGTAAAAAGTTATGGGCTTGTGCTGTATGGTGATCCTATCTACAATAGTTGGAATGATAGTAATTTCCTTTGGAAGATCTGTTCCTGGGTGGCCTGGGTAATCTCAGTTTGTGGTTTTTCTTAGAATCAGGTATTGCCTTAGGGTAAACTACTGAGGCTCAGGCATCTATTGTGAGCTTTTCATGCCTGAGTACTACAAAAAGTTAACTTGAGATACATAAAATAAAAGTTATTGGGATATTTTAAAGCAAGTTATAAAGGTCTGGAGATTAAAGTGCTTGAGTAATGATAAAAATATATTAAGATTTTAAAAGTACAAATTTTAACATTAAAATATCCTGAAAATCTTATAGTAATATCTACTTACTGTGTTAGTGACAAGCATGGGATTCTAAATTTCTCTTGGTCATTTTTAAACTTAAAAATACTCCTGATTTTTCATGGATCCATCATCTTTATTTATATCTGTTTTTCTAAACAGAAAATACAAAAAGGAATGTTACTACTTATAACTAAAATTACTTTTAGGTTTCCAAAAACTTCTATTATGATTCAAAAATGAGTCTCCTTCCTTTTTCCACAACATATATTTCAATTAAGACCACAAACAATAATAACCTTATATATCTGACATTCTTGCCTCTTAAGGAAGGTTTATATGAGCTTCAAGACATCAATTTAGACCTACCAACACCATTACAGGTGAAAAATAAACTCAGTAAAGTATCATTTGTCCAGAGCTTGCTTTCTCATCTGCCTAAATGATTTTGCAGGTGATTTAAAACTGTACACTTATAAGTTGCAAGTGTACACATAAGGAAAAAGCTTCCCCTTTAAGATTCCACAAGATTTATAATGATTTAAGGTGTTACAGATTGCTCTTTCTCTGGCCATGACAATCATCTTACTGCAGCTTTATGCCCCATGCTCCAGCTCTTACTCCAGAAGGTCCTACTGCATTCTCTAGACACAGACTACTCCAAAAGTGCATTCATGCCTCACAAAGTCTGAGACAGTCTATGCTAAATAAATTTCCTCTGTTGCAGTCTATAAGATTTATAGTTTTACCCCTTGTTACCTTTTTTAAACCAAGTTCAAATATAATGTCCAGAGACTAGACTGCTTTTAAAAATGTTCCATTATAGAATTTTCCCATGATCCTACAATGTATATATAATCAGATATGTGTTTGTTATCCTTATGTATTTCTGACAATTGTTCCGCTATGAAAATCTTGCCATGTATACTTTGAGACATTTAATGCTTTTCTCTTGTAGCTAAAATTGTATACTATTGCCTTAATTTCAAATTTAACACATACGTTCTAATTCAAGTAGTCTTGGTCCTATAGATGGACACCATTAACCAGGTAAACTATATCTAACAATGTTTTACCAATATGGAGTCTTTTTTTTAAACTAACTGTTAAAATTAATATTTTAGACCAGCACACTTTTCCTTTTTAATACAAATACACAATCATTAAAAATACTTAACCACATTACATCATAGTAATTATACATTTTTATATTAATCGTCTATCTTACTGTAGATGAGATGTTTTAAAATCACATACAATTCATATGCTAGATGGCCAAATTACTTCTCAGTTTGCCATCAATATATTTTTGGCTATTAAGTTTAAACGATTATTTGTTGCCCAGAGAGATATACACTTGTTGCATTTATTAAAGGAAAAAATGGGAGATATTGGAGTTCATAAGTGTTATACAGTAAAGCTACAGTTGACAGATCTATCAGGTTAATCCATGAGAATTGTATGCATACACATTCACATGAACTAACCCATTCAGCCAAGTGGTCAGAACACTTTTCTTTTGCAAAATTTGCTATCAAATCTGTAAAAATCTTGTGAAGCCATGATTCTTCCCTCCAAAATGGCATTCATTGCCATAAAACCTCAGCAGTGTAACTTCTCCTGCATGGACAATGGAATGACCTTTCCATTCCTCCAAGAGCCCAAAGTGATGAAATTCATTGTTTGTTCTAATAGTCTTTCATACTACATTAATCCATAATTGTCTGTGTCAACCACATGGCTTGGTACCTTTTATCAGCAAACCATTTTCATCTTACTTCCTCTGGGTCTGGGTTATGACTACAGATTGAGTCTTTACCCAGATTTTTCCTGTTTTTGTTTTCCTGCCTACACTTTCTGCCTGGTTGCCCCTCCTATACTTCCTGCCTGTCTACTGGCCAATCATATGTTTATTAGAGAAATACAACTGACAAATCTTACATGGTACAAGATCATTGTCCTACAGCATCTACCCCCCCTTTTCAAAACAAGAGCTATGAATCTAATCTCATTTCTTTAGCTTTCTTTCTGACCATTATCCATAGCAACTTACAACCAATTATCTAAACAAAGAAAAACATCCATAAAATATTTTTTGGGGAATGTGGGCATAGTTTTCCAGGATACGTCCTGCTGATTGGGAAGCTGATAATCTTATGGAAAATAAAGAAATTTTATGATACAATCAAGTCCTGACTGGAATATTCTGTGAGGCTTGATAATCTCAAACGGCAGTCTTGAGGTTTTATGGATATAGAACTCAGAAGAATTGGAAAGGAATTATAGACACTAAAAAACAAAGTTTAGCCAACTTTTTTGATGAGCTTTGTTTGCTGGCTATGGCTCCTTTAAGAGAAGTCTTCCTGATTCAATGGTAGAACAAAAGATCCCACATCTGTTTGAAATCTGTTTTGGCCATGTTTTCAGCATGGAGGTTCAGCTATGGAGCATTTAAATGGGGTTTGTAAACAGAGTGCTACACAGACATGCTGCAAACTGAATCTTGATCTGAGGTGGAAAGAATGGCACTCAGGGCTAATGAACAGACCTCCAACATGTTGGATTGTGTGGAGCCAAAACACAAAGCAGCCTTAGATCTAGTAATGTCATTTAACATTTTAAAAAGCTCTCCTGTGCAGAAAATGGTTTAAGATACACAATGGGACAGATTCAGACCTAAAAGACCTCTACATGAGACACCAGGTGTTTACAAAATATATGTAGGCTTGGAAGACAGAAGAAAAAGAGGAAAGAGACAATAAATGTAATATAAAATAGTATAAAGAGTCATATATTAAAGGAATAAAGATAACAAAATGAATATCAAACTTGCAAAAAAGTAATACATTAAAAAATAAGCCACATAAAGATGAAATATATATAGGGATTCTGGATTATGTATATTGTTGTGTTTTCTTTGCATTATTGACTGTGAAGGAACTAAGTACAGAGAAACATTTCATTGTATGGGCTGCTAAGCTAAAACATCATATATATTTTAAAAGTATCTTGATTTCACAATTTGGATCTAAGTATATGTTACTTTGGAAAAGAGGTTCTGCTTTTGTTTCCACATAAGAAGAAAACCCTATGGATTTCTTCCAGACTAATATGGTTTGATGACCAAGACACTCAGGGAGATTGCAATGAACATTCTCAAAAATTAATTCACTGAACAAAAAGCAGGAAGCAGTTTGAAGAGAACTACACCAAATTCCCTAAAAGATTGTTTATAAATGTTTACATTTAAAGGGGTATATGCTATAAATATTTGCATTGGTGCGGATCTTGGTTTATTAATACAAATTTAAGGTCAATTTGATTATGTGTTTATTTCTGCTTTGATTATGGTATTGTGTTTATATAGCTCATTTAACAATATAATATATAATTAAGAAATACAGGTTAATAGATAATCATCTATAATAGTCAAACTTGTAGGCATATTTATTATGTTTTCTAGATATATAAAGATACATTTCAATTAGATAGTTATTCTTCAATATTTCAAAGACATTCAGAATATGGCATTATGTTTAAGAATTTAGGACTTTTCATGACAAAGAGACACATATGTTCCTGGTAGCACCAATCTACTTCAAGAGAATGATGGTCATCAAAGAGGATCCTTATGGAGTTTGCTAGTCATCTGGACAAGAAACAGTTCTTGTATGGACTTCTTAAAGAAAAGGACATGCAGGACCCACAGAGAAATGACTGTTGAACTGGCCTGAATGTGATATGATCCTTTGGGGTTCCTGCTTCATAGAAAAGACTTCCAGGCATTATTCAAGACACAGAAGAAAATGACAGACAAGCTGCCAATATAGGTAGAATAATCACTGAAATTTCCTGCTTCATAGAAAAGTCTGCCACATACTATGTGCTCCAACATTACAGAAGAAAGTTGGGTGACTGTCCAGGCAGTGAGATGTCCCTGTCAACTCTAGAGTTTTGGAAATTGCTTACAATGTACTTCCTGTTTATTTAACTAATATTATATTCTTTTGGAGTTTATTATGTAGTTGAAGAATGGATAGTTATAGATTTCCTTAGTTATGATAAAAGATAAAGTAGATATAAATACTGTAACAGCTATTCTTGCTTGATACATGTTTTGCTATAATTTTTGTAATTTTACTATGTTAAAGTTCAATCCTTCCTTTTCACTTAAACAGAAAAGGGGAAATGGTTTAGAAAATCCTTCTCTATATGTGTTGCTTTTATTGGTTAATGAATAAAGAATCTGTTTTGGCTGTGGGTTAACAGAATATAGGAAGGCAGGGAAAACTAAACTGAATGCGGAGAGGAAGGAGGCAGAATCAGGAGTTTCCATGTAGCTGCCAGAGGGAAACAATGCAAGCCATCAGCCAGAACTTTGCAAGTAGACCATGGGTTTTGTGATAAACTATAAATTAATAGATATGCATTCATTTAAGAGATAACAGTTAGCTAGTAATATGCATAAGCTAATAGGCCAAGGATTTTTGTAATTAATACAGCTTACATGTGATTATTTTGGTTCTGGGCAGACAGGAATAGACAAGTGGCCTTCATAAAATACTTTTCTTTAGCTTATTTGTCAGAAATCATATGTTCATAGATGTGTGGATTGATATAAGTGTCTTTGATTTGATTCCATTGGTATTCCTATCTATTTTATGCCTATATCAAACTGTTTTTATTATTGTAGCTCAATAGTTCTCTGAGGGAGAGGGCTGCTTGTTTGTCCCCACCGCCCAACTAGCTTACACCTGAAATAACCACACAGAAATTGTATTAATTAAAACACTGCTTGGCCATTAGCTCTAACTTCTTATTGGCTAACTCTTACATATTAGTTTAACCCATCTCCATTAATCTGTGTATCATCACATGGCAGTGGCTTACCAGATATTCTAACCTGTGTCCATCTCAGGCACAGGATCCATGGCTTCTCTGAATTCCTTCCAGAATTCAGTTCAGTCTTCTCCACCTACCAAAGTTCTACCCTATCAACTAGGCCAAGGCAGTTTCTTTATTCATTAACAAATGAAAGCAACATATAAACAGAAAGAACTCCTACAGCACAGTAGTAGAGTTTCAAGTCTGGGATAAAGATGCTTTCAGAAGTAGCCTTATTTTACAGAATTGTTTTGGTTATCCTTGTTTTTTTTTTTTCCATAATGAAGATGAGTTTTTTTTTTTTTTTTAATTCTGTGAAGAAATTTGCTGGGGCATTCAGGGGGATTGTATTGAATCTGTAGATTGCTTTTAGTAAGATTACCATTTTACTATTTTAATTCTACCTATACAGCACCATTAGAGTTAATTCTATTTTCTGACATTTCCTTTTTGTTTCTTCAAAGATTTAAAGTTCTTGTCATGTAGGTCTTTCACTAGTTTGGTTAGAATTACCCCAAAATATCTTATGTTATTTATGTCTATTGTAAAGAGTGATATTACTTTGATTTTCTTTCCCAGATTGTATATATACAATCATGTGTATATAGTTCGGCTACTGATTTTTTTTTGAGTTAATCATACATCCTGCCACATTACTGAAAGTGTTTATTAATTTTAACAGTCCCCTGTTTGAATTTTTGGGCTCACTTATGCATACTATCATATCATCACCAAATATTGAAAGCTCGACTTCTTCTTGTTCAAATTATATCCCTTCTATCTCCTTTTTCTTGTCTTATTTCTCTAGCTGGAATTTCAGGCATTATATTGAAAATGTGAATAGACAACCTTATCTTGTTCCAGATTTCAATGGGATCACATTGAGTTTCTCTCCATTTACTTTAATGCAGGCTGTACATTGCCATTTTTATGCTTGGGCATGTTCCTTGGTATCCCTGCTCTCTCCAAGAACATTATTATGAAGGGGTAATGATTTTTGTCAAAGGTTTTTTTTCAGCATCTAATGAGAAGATCATTTGTTTTTATTTTTTCTTTTAGTTTGTTTATATGGTGGATTACATTGGTAGATTTTCATATGTTGAACCATTCCTGCATCTCTGGGACAGAGTCTCCTTGTTTACGTTGGATGATTTTTCAGATGTTTACTAGACTTCAGGTTTTTTATTTTAATTTATTAAATATTCTTGGGTGAATATTCATGAGGGAGATTGGTCTGTAATATTTTTTGGGTGGTGTCTTTGTGTGGTTTGGGTCTTAGAATAACTCTAACCTCATAAAAAGATGTTGGCAATTTTTGATCTGTTTTATTGGGTGGAACAAATTTTGGAATACTTGTATTAGTTCTTTAAAGTTCTTGTAGTACTCTACACTGAAATCATCTGACCCTGGGCTTTTTTTGTTGGGAGACTTTGATGACTGTTTTTATTTTCTTACTAGTTTTATGTCTATTTAATTTGCTTATTTGGTCTTGATTTAATTTTGGTATGTGGTTCTTATCCAGAAAATTGTCCATTTCTTTTACATTTTCCCATTTTGTTGAGTACAGATTTTTGAATTATGACCTGATGATTCTCTGAATATCTTCCATTTTTTATGTACTGCTTTTCATTTATGATTTTGTTAATTTGTATAATCTTTCTCTGCCTTTTGGTTAGTTTGGATAAAGGTTTGGCAATTTTATTGACTTCTTTTTTTGTTTGTTTGTTTGAATAAGGAACTCTTTGTCTCATTGGTTCTTTGTACTGCCTTCTTTGTTTCTATTTTGTTGCCTTCAGCTATAAGTTTGGTTATTTCATGTCATGTAGTCTTCCTGGGTGAGTCTGCTTCTTTTTGTTCTATACGTTTCAGGAGTTCCGAAAATTCTCTAGTGCAGGATTTTCACAGCTTCTTTATGTAAGCATTTAGGGCTATGAACTTTTCTCTTAGCTTACTTTTATTGTGTTCCATAAGTTTGGGTATGTTGTGCTGCATTTTTATAAAATTTTAGGAAGTCTTTAATTTCTTTATTTATCTCTTGAACTGGGAGTGATTCAATTGAGCCTTGTTTAGATTCCATGGATTTGTGGGCTTTCCGCGATTAGCATTGTTTTTGATTTCTAACTTTAAGGCATGGTGATCTGATAACTCACAGGGGGTTATTACATTTTTTTATATTTGCTATATTATGGAGAATGTGGTTGATTTTAGATAAGAATAAATAATTGCTGAGAAAAATGTATTTTCTTTTGTGCTTGAGTGAAATGTTTTATAAATATCTGTTAAGCAAATTTGAGTCATAACATGTGTTAATTCTTTTATTTCTCTTTTGAGTTTCTGTCTGTCAGACATGTCCATTGGTGAGAGTGGGGTGTTGAAGATTCCCACAATTAGTGTATGGGCCTTGAAGGGTAATTTAATCTTTAGTAATATTTTTCTTTTATAAATGAGGGTGCTGTTGTGTTTGAGGAACATTTGAGGAACAGATGTTCAGAATTGAGACATAATCTTGATTAATTTTGACTGATTTTAGCTTGAAGTCTATTTTGTTAGATATTAGCTTAGCTACACCATCTTGTTTATTAGGTCCATTTGATTGTAAAACATTTTCCAAACCCTTTACTCTGAAGTAATATCTCTTTTTGCAGTTGAGGTATTTTTCCTGTATGCAGGAGAAAAATGGTTCTGTTTTTGTATGCACTTTGTTAGCCTCTGTCTCTTAAATTGTGTCTATTGATATCAAGGAATTTTAATGACCAGGGTTTGCTAGTTTCTGTTATTTTTGTTTTTGATGTTGGTGGTATTGTGTGAGTATTTCTCTTCTTTGGGATTTTCTGGTGTGGGGTTGTCTATTCCTTGTGTGTTGTTGGTTGTAGCTAACATCCTTGGGTTGGAGTTTTCCTTCTATTATTTTCTGTAGGACAGGATTTGTTGTCAGGTATGGATCAAATCTGGTTTTGTCGTAGAATATCTTGTTTGTTCTGTCTACATTGATTAAAAGCTTTGATGGATATATTGGTCTGTGCTGGCATCTGTGGTCCCTTAGGTTCTGCATGATGACTTATTGAGACATTTTGGCTTTAATTGTTTCTATTGAGAAATTGGTATAAATCTGATAGGTCTTCCTTTACATATTACTTGGCCATTTTCTTTTGCTGCTCCCAATATTCTTTCTTTATTCTGTATGTTTAATGTTTTGATTATTATGTGGCAAGGACTGTAGTGTGCTCCAGTCTATTTGTTATTCTGTAAACTTCTATTTTCATGAACATGTCCTTCTTTAGATTGGAAAGTTTCTTCTGATTTTGCTGAATATATTTTCTTTGTCTTTGAGCTGGATTTCTCCTTCTATAATTCCTTTCATTCATAAGTTCATTTTTTCATGGTGTTCTAGATTTCCTGAATATTTTGTTTTAAGAATTTTGGATTTAACATTTTGTTATACTAATTTTTCTATTTCCTCAATCAAATCTACAACATCTGAGATACTCTTTTTGATCTCTTTCATTTTGTTTTTATGCTTGCTTTTGTAGTTCCTGGTCATTTACCCAGATTTTTTTATTTCTAGATTTCCTTTAGTTTGTGTTTTCTTTATTATCTCTCTTTCAGTTTTCAAGTCTTGAACTGTTTCCTTCATTTGTTTGAATGAATTTTCTTAGTTTTCTTTAAGGGATTTGTTAAGTTATTACAATTTTTTGTTTGTATTTTTTTTTCATTTCTTTAAGCATTTTTTTCATTTTCTTTTTAAGGACCTCAATCATCTCATAAAGTTATTTTTAGGATTGTTTTCTTTTTCTTCTTCTGTTTTTTTTTTTTTGCTGTTGTAGAAGCACTAGTTTCTGGTGGTGTTGAACTGCTCTTTATGTTTTTGAGCATATTGGTACATCATTTTCTACTCAACTATTCCTTCAATCTGAACAGATGTGGCCTACATTTCAGGGGAGTCCCTATTCCTTCAATTGGTGTAATTGATGGCAGTGGCTTCATTGAAAGTTCCTTAAGCTATAAACAGGTCAGAGCCACATTTCTCCATGTGGTCTTGGGCCTAAGACTCAGATCAAATTTTCAGTTATTTAAGGCTAACAGTATCTACTCTATTGTAGGAAAAGAGCAATGAAAATGAATCTATTTATTGAATATAGATATGATATGGTTGACAAAAATCAGGTTTTCCTAATTAAAAGTAAACTAGATTTTATTTTGAAGCACTCTGGAATTATACAAAATTTAGAGACATCAAATTAAAAGGAGGATATCCTGATTTGGAATGTTCTCTGAAAGCAAATGATGAAAAACTCTAAAACTGACAATGATAGATGAATACAAACACATTAAAAAGTAATCTTTGGCTACTTAAAACCCTAGTGATTCCTTATAGTTCACAATGAAATTGGAAAATTGATAAGTATTGAGAATTTAAACTAACACAACACAGTCATTAAATATTTTACTGTTCATATTTTTTCCACTGTCATATCAACTTCATATAAATACGCTAAACTTGAGGTTTTCCCTTTTTTTATAAGCTGAGATAAATTACCATTTTATTTTTCATAATTCTGAACTAGTGTGGGATTGTTTTGTGACTTATGTCATCATCTAGTACCCAATATGGGGCATATTAATGAGTTTTCTTTGAATTTTTGGACTGTAAAGGAGCTAAGTACAGAGAGAAATTTCATTGTATGGGTTGCTAAGCTAAAGCAGCATATATGTTCTGAAGCTATCATGACATCCAAATTTGGGTCTAAGGATATGTTGCTTTGAAAAAGAGATTCTTCTTTAGTTTTCAGAGAAGATGAGAACCTATGGACTTTTCTAGACCAATATGGTTTGATAGACCATACCCCCAAAGGTTGCTGGAACACCCTCAAAAAATTACTTCACCCAACTGCTGACTGAGATGAATCTAGCACACAGGATACACACCATGAAAGACTTGATTAACAATGCCCCAATCATCAGAAAGCAGTATGGACAAATCTACATCCATATTCCCAAATATTGACTATACATGTTTGTTTACATTTAAAGGGAGATTTGATATAGATATGAATAATTTGCATTGGCATGGATCTTGGATTATGGATGCAAATTTAAGGTGAGTCTTGTTATATGCATATTTCTGATCTAAATTAAGGTCTTGTGATTGTGTAGTTCATTTTAAAATGTAATATATAGTTAAGAAATATAGGTTAATAGATAATCATCTATAATATTCAAGTGCATAGTCATGCTAGTTAGATTTTCTAGATATATAGAGATATATTTCAGTAAGATAGATATTCTTCAAATCTTTCAGAGACCTTCAGAATATGGCATTTAAATGTTTTAAAAATTTAGAACTTTTCATGACAGTGAGACATACCTGTTCCTAGCAGCACCAGTTACTTCAAGAGGGTGATGGGCATTGAAAAGTCTCCTTATGGAGTTTTCTAGCCATTTGAACACGAAACTGCTCTTGCCTGGACTGCTAGCTGGACATTCAGGACCTGCAGAGAAATGACTGTGGAACTTGCCTAAAGGTGAGCTGATCATTTGTGGTTCCTACTACACAAAAGTCTCTGCGAGATATTCTGTAGGACACAGAAGAAAGTAACAAACTTCCAACATAGGCTGAACTCTCTTTGAAATTTACTGCTTCATGAAAAATATCTGCTGGATACTATGGGCCTATAGGCTGAAGATGGATGCCCCAACATTACAGAAGAACATTGAGTGACTGTGCAGGCATTGAGATGTCTCTGTCATTTCTAGAGTTTTGGAATTTGTTTACAATGCACTTCCTATTTACTTAGGTAATATTATATCCTTCTGGAGTCTTAAATGGAGTTGAAGTATTTATAGTTATAGTTTTTCTTAGTTATAATAAAAGATAAGTTATATATAAATATTGTAACTGTAATTCTTGCTAGAATTTTACTATGTTGAATTTAAAGTATTCCTTTTTGTTTTCACAGAAATGAGGAAATGGTATGGGAGGTCCTTCTGTCTATGTGTTGCATGTATTGGTTAATGAATAAAGAAAATGCCTTGGCCTGATAGGGCAGAACTTAGTTAGCCAGAAAGGATTGGAATGAATGCTGGGAGGAAGAAGGGTGGAGTCAGAAGATGACATGGATCTGCGGCCGGAGGCAGATGTGCTAAATGTTTGCTGGTAGGCCATGACCTTGTGGTGATATACATATTAATCGAAATGGATTAAATTAAGATGTAAGAGTTAACAAATAAAAAGGTAGTGCTAATGTGCCAAGTAGTGATTTAATGAATATAATTTCTGTGTGATTATTTAGTTCTAGGTGGACGGGATAAACAAGAGGGGCCTCCTCTTACAAAAATCTGACTCATTATTTCATGATTTGTGCTTTTCCAGGCATAAGGATGATTAATTCAGCTCTGGTGTGTTATAAAATAATTTAATTATTATGTTCTTAATTCATAATCATTGGTCTTCAAAGTTCATTTTGAATTCATGGTATTTACAATTCTATTTGCTTTAGGACAGAGAAGAATAAACTCTTATCTAACCCTTAAGCTGATGTAAATTTTTCTAGCTCTAATTTTTGATTCTGATATTTACCTCTTATTTATTTAATTGAATATATAACTGAGGCTTTGTCATATTAATCTGCTAATATATATATATTAGTTCATAACTTTTTATTCCCACTTAAGTTTATTAAGTTTATTAGTCTTTGACTTTCTGCCATCTCTCTGTCTCTATCTCTGTCTTTCTCTCTCTCTCATACTGATAACCATCATTGTAATTTTATAAGATGAAATATTTTGGATTCAAAATATTAAAGAATAATTCAAAATTTGCCTGTGTATGCCTGGCTCTATTCCTTAAGTACAGCATTCTACCTCTGTTGTTATAAATGAAAAGATAAAATTTAAAAAATATATTTGCAAATTTTCCTATAATAATATATTTGAGCATATTATGTCCCATCATTCAAGTCTTTCCAGGTCCTCCTCTGCATTCTAAAAGCCCCAAACTTTATGTTCTTATATCTTAAATCAAAGTAAAATATAAGAATAAAGATATAAACAAAAAACAAGAATAATATCGTCAAACTATAACAAAAAAATAAACACATAAAATCTTCAGACTCCGATATTTTTTGTAGGTCCTCTACTGATAAGGATGAGGTATACCCTCAAGAATGGATTACATTCACAGTGTCACTCCACTTTAGAAAATTGATCCTAACTTTCTGTGCAAGTATCAATTGAAAAAAGCTCAATTAAGAATGGGAGATTGTGTCTTTATCCCTCTATCATGGGATTTTGAATTTTTTACAGTACTTGTGCTTGCTTTCTCAGTATCTGTGAGTTTACAAATATTTCAGTCATATTGGTCTGGAAGTCTTTTGCTTGGACGTAACCAAACATTTTGGGTATTTTAGTATTTCATCCTCCTCATCCTCAAAGAACCTTGATCTATGAGGCAAAATTAGACGCACTTAAGTCTTATATTTTATATGAAAATCAGTATTCTATTTTGTTTATGCTTCACATAATATGTTTTGAGGAATCATTTAATTAATTTGATGAAAACTTAGGTTGTCTCCATGGCCTAGCAACTGTAATTAGTGCTACAATAAATATACATGTGAATATGTACAACCTAGTGTCATGTTCCATTCACTATCAGTTATTCACTTACAGATGAATATTCCTAAGCATATGCAACTATGATCAACAACACATAGACTTATTTGACTGTTTGTGTCGTGTCTACATAGTAGTGGAATACATGTGTATAAGCATGGAAAAATAACAGTAAAAGAAAAAAAGGACATTTAATTTCAGAATTTGATGGGGGAGGATGAGAATCTGACAGGTTTTGGAGAAGTGAGAGGGAAGAGTATGTGTGATAAAAACACAATAGTCATATACAAACATTTCCAAAAATATAAAAATAAATAAATACAAGTTAAAATTAAAAGTTCAAATTCTGATATAACATAAAATTATCATTATGAGCAATTAAGTTCTATTAAAATTATGCATTCCTGGATAATTGCATTCATCTAGGAGGAGGTTTGGCAATACATCTATGAGTTCTTGAATGCAATCATAACTATAAGTTAATGACAATGATTTATCTTTATCATTGAAAATGGATACAATAGTTTTAAGTGGGTATTATTTGAATGGGTGGTATATTGTCCTACAGAGACAAGCTCTATCTGGACTGCAAAGAAGAGAGAGGTGTTCAAAGGGAGAGATATGAGATAAAATAATGAAAGAACAGAGAAGGGAAAAACAATTTATGTTGGAATACATAGAAATAAGATTGTCAGTTTAATTATACATACATACTGATATTTACATTGAACACTAAAATTATTCGAGATGATTCTAAATTAACTTTGTTATTTATTCATACTAGAGACATGCACTCAGGATTTCAAGAGGAATTTGTTTAGACTTCTGAAAAGGATGATTCTGTAATTTCAAATTTATTATAAGTTATCACCATTTTGTGATTACCAATACGGACTGACTGAAAATTCTTCAGCTTTTGTATCTATTAAAAGAAAATAGTAATTGAAATATTATAAAATAAATCATTTTGTACGTATACCACCCAATCCTACGTAAGAAGCAGGTATAGATAGATATAATCACACAGTCAAAGGTATACTTAATAAATATGAATGAGTAATAAAGGTGTTAAGCAAATTCCAGAGATAAATTATAAAATGCAGTATACATGTAAAATTTAAAAATGCTGCAGGAAGACATTAGACACTAGAAATTAGAAAAAAGCTGCAGAATAAAATCAAAATATATACTTTAAGGATGCATTGACCTCAGAATGAAAACCAGAATATGTGTTACATTGGGAAAGAGGTTTAGCTTTGCTTCTTCAGGAGAACAAAAGTTATGCCACAACCCACACCACAAAAACAATAAAGATTTGAGCAGGAGAGAACTTTTGATTAGGAGAAGAAATAATCTGTCAAACAACATGGCCTTTCTAACTAAACTAACTTATTAGATTAACAAATATCATCCTTTGATCAGATATAATTGGCCAAAAATAGAAATTCCCCATAGTTTGGGTTGGGGCAGGGTTTTTCTTTGTCTTTCTTGAAAAAAAAAATGGATCCAACTAAAGAATCTGATGGCCCCAGGACAAATAAGACATCAGAAGAAAAAGAATGAATCATACAGACAAAATGTTCCAAGAGAAAGAGTAAATAGGCCTAATGTACATTAGTATAAAATCATGTCTATCTCTGGCAGCAGCTCCATGGAATCTCTCTAACTCCGCCCTCCTCCTCCAATGCTATAGGACAAGCCAGGTCTTTATTCATTATCCAA
>PVIU01025511.1:0-23616 GCA_004026605.1 Ondatra zibethicus
GTGTGTGTGTGTGTGTGTGTGTGTGTGTGTGTGTGTGTGTGTGTGTAGGCTAAAGGTCAATATGGGGTTTCATTCCTTGGGTACTTGCCACCTTGTTTCTCTACACAGGATCAAGAGATAATAAGAATTAGCCTGGAACTCACCAACTAAGTGAGGCTGGCTGTACAGTGAACCCCAGTTATCTTGTCTATCTTTGCTTTCTCAGCACCAAGATTACACGAGGAAGCCCCCACACTCATTTTTCTTTCTATGTGAATGATGGGTGGGTGGAAGATCGAAGGGGAGGACGGGCCAATGATGGATGTACACATGGGTGAATGAGTGAGTGGGTTGATGAGTGGGTGGATGGATGGGTGGGTTCTGGGCAATGGATGAACTAAGGGATGATGGGTTCTGGGGGATTGAACTCGGTCTTTAAATTTGTAATGCAAGCACTTTACCAGCTGAGAACCTCTCTGGCCTGCTGGCTGTCATCCATTTAACCTTTTCATTCCTTATCCACCTAGCCTCTCATCACCCTAATGTCTAGAAGGGTGGGTGAGGAGCTCCCTCGGGTCCTATTTCCTGTCACCATCCTGCCCATTCCCTGGTGTGACTGTCTGGTTAGAGGTCCGCATGATCTCACTAAACATTGTTTCATAGAGACAGCAATTGGACAATGCTCCCTTTGCACCCAGAAAAATTCTTTGCTCATAGTAGTTTCTCAATAAACAACTGTGGCCAGGGAAAATATGCTAAATCTCAGTGTCCTTTTGATCCTCTGACTAGGGGTGAGCATGGGAGCCATACTCTATCCCCCCACAGCCAAGCCGCACACCACATACCCCCCTAGTTAACCATCCCCCCTCTGCCTCACCCGGCCATAGATCTCCCCACGCCACCAGCCTTGCTGTCCCTTCTTGTTGAGGATCTTGATGATGTCACCCTCCTTAAGTGACAGCTCTGATCGGTCCCGGGCACAGAAGTCATAGCGGGCTTTGGCGGTACCAAAATATTTGGTGCTTCCAGCTGTGAAGAGAAAATGAGATGCCTAAGCATCTGAGATCAGCACCAGGCATCATCTTGGGACAGTGTAGAGTGCAGGCATGCTCTCCAGATGGTGCCACCTAGATGAAGGGCTTCTGTGACAGTTAACTTCAATTGTCAGCTTGACCCAACCTAGAATAACCTGAGAAGAGAGTCTCTGAGAGGGATGTCTGCATTGTGTTGGCCTGTGGGCGTGTCTATGGGGGTTGTCCGAATACAGTGAATTGATGTGGAAGATCCAGCCCACATGAGTGGCACCATTCCCTAGGCAGAGTGCGTGTGGGGAGGGGTCTTAGGCAGAATAAGAGTGGAGAAAGTGAGCAGAGCACATGTGAACAAGCACATAAAACACTGGAGAGATGGCTCAGTGGTTAAGAGCACTGCCTACTCTTCCAAAGGTCCTGAGTTAAATTCCCAGCAACCACATGGTCACTCACAACCATCTGTAATGAGATCTGGTGCCCTCTTGAGGAAGAGACCTGGTCAGACATCCTCATCAACTTAGACCATGAAACCCAGTATATATACAAGTTCAACAGAACTGCCCATGCATGCGTCAGTATTGCCAGGGCATAAAAGAAAGAAGAAGACCATCATACCTGGTGAGACTAGGTTTTAAATCATTTAATAGTGTTTTATGTACAGTCAATTTCTGCACATCTGAGTCCTTAACCTTCATATTTAAGCCCAGATACACAGAGAGAGTTGACTATATTTTAAAAAGTAATTAAGAGTGGCTGGAGAAGTGGATCAGGGATTCAACTCCCAGTATCCAATACCACCTGTAACTCTAGTTCCTGGAAATCCAACACTCTCTTCCGGATGCTGCAGATACTGAACTCAAGTTCACAGAGCCATACACAGACACACATGTATACACATGATTAAAAATTAAAAATAGGGGCTGGAGAGATGGCTCAGTGATTAAGAACACTTGCTACTCTTCCAGAGGGCCTGAGTTCGGTTCCCAGCACCCAAGCTGGACAGCTCTCAGCCACCTGTAACTCCAGCTCCAGGGGACACAATGCCATGTGCACTACAGACCTGTTCTTGTGTTAGTCTGCATGCAACTGGCCCCCACATGCTCACAGTGGAGGGCGCTATTAGGAGGTCTGGCTTTGTTGGAGTGGGTGTGGCTTTGTTAGAGGAAGTGTGACCCTGTGGGGGCGGGCTTTGAGGTCTCATACATGCCCAAGCCATGCCCAGTGTCTCAGTTCACTTCCTGTTGCCTTCAGATAAAGATGTAGCCAGTGCCATGTCCTCCTGCATGCTGCCATGCTCCCTGATGTGATGATAATGTCCTGAACCTCTGAAACTGTAAGCAATCACTCCAACTAAATGTTTTCCTTATAAGAGTTGCTGTAGTCATGGTGTCTCTTCACAGCAATAGAAACCCAAACTAAGACGGAGGTTGATACCAGGAACTGGGGTATTGCTGTGATAGGCTGGACCATATTTTTGTTTGGAAGGATTTGGACTTTGGTAATTTGGGCTAGGAAAGCAGTGGAATGTTTTAAGCACTGCATAATGGGCCATATTAGTAGGAGCATGGAAGACAGTGGTGCTAAGAGTTATTTGAACTATGGGCAAGAGGTTTCAGAGGAGACAAATTTTAGTATGTTGCCTAGAGATTGTACTTGTGATATTTTGGTGAAGAATGTGGCTACTTTTTGCCCTTGTCCAAAGAGTCTGCCTGAGGCTAAAGTGAAGAGTTTTGAATTAATTCTGTTCGCAGAAAAAAATCTCCAAACAACCTAGTATAGACTCTGTCATATGGCTAACAGTGGTAACTCTAATGAAGATTTATAATGAAAAGAAGCAAGCTGAGAGAATAGAATATAAAATGTACAGATTGAGAGAAGGGGCACCAGGAAATGAAATGGAGCTAAATCCTGTGTCCAAGTAGATAAAAGATTAAGAAATTGAATAAAGAGAATGGCGACCTCAGGGCAAGATCCCACCCAGATAAGTTTCCAACTTGTGAAAAGGAACTAAAGAAAAGCTTTGAGCTGGGTATGGTAGTGCACACCTTTCATTCCAGCACTCAGAAGGCAGAGGCAAGTGTATCTCTTGATACACTTTAAGGCCAGCTTGGTCTGCAGACCAAGTTCCAGAACAGCCAAGCTTAGGCAGTAAAGGCAACAATCAAAAACAGAAGCTGGTGAAGAGGTAACTGAACAAGGGCCATGTTCCAGCCCCAGCAAGAAGCAGAAGTTGGCAACTTCAGCCACATGGTTCTGGCTTTAGAATTAAGGAGAGAAGAAATGGGTTATGGAATTTGCCTCTGTGCCTAAAGAAAGCCACTGAGGCCAGGCATATACTAGGGACGTCACTGAATAGAGGCTCAAAGAGGCCATTGTGTGAAGCTGTGAAGTTGAAACCTAGGTTGCCTTAGAGAACCCAAGACATTGGAGATGCCAGAGTCATGGGACACCTGCTGAGGAGAGCTGCTAACATGGAGTGGAACCAGCCCAAGAGAACGAGTGTGATGCAGTCAACAAAGAAGAATGGAGTTGGAGATCTGAAGAGCACCTTGACATCACACATGGAGATGCAGTGTTTGATGTTAGTCCAGCTGGTTTTTGGTCTTACTTCGGTCCAGTATTTCCACACTGTGCTCCCTTTCCTGCGTTTTAGAATGGTGACATATATCCTGTGCCATTATATATGATCTTGTTTTAAATTTTGATTTTACAGGGATTATAATTAAGAGATTGCATGAATCTCAGAAGAGACTTTGAACTATTAAACATTGTTGAGACTGTGATAGACTATGGGGACTTTTGAAGTTGGACTAAATGCATTTTGCATTATGATATTATTACAAGCTTCTGGGGGCCATGGAGTGGAATATGGTAGTTTAAATATAATTGGCCCCTTAAGCTCAAAGGGAATGGCACTATTAGGAGGTGTGGCCTTTCTGGAGTGGGTGTGGCTTTGTTGGAGGAAGTATGTCACTGTGCAGGTGGGCTTTGAGGTCTTACACATCCGCAAGCCATGCTCAGTGCCTCTGTTCACGTCTTGTTGCTTTATGATCAAGATATACCCAGCACCATGTCTGCCTACACGCCACCATGCTCCCCACCATGATAATGGGCTGAACCTCTGAATCTGTAAGCCAGCCACCCCAATGAAATGCTTTCCTTTCTAAGAGTTGAGGTGGTCATAGTGTCTATTCACAGCAACAGGAACCTAACCAAGGCAGTACTCATGTGGCACACACACACACACACACACACACACACACACACACACACAGAGGGCAGCATTCCAACTGGACTACACCTTGCCTGGTACCAGAGTGTTAGTACCCAGCGGCAATCCCCACTGGGCTACTCCTCGTCTAGCTCTGGAGTGCTAGTACCTAGCCCTGATCCATCTTTTGTTCAGCAGATACCTTTTGTCACCCTGTGTAAATCTTATCTGATCGTTTGCCAAGAATACAAAGCCTATACACAGCTTGGTTTGTGGAAACCAGAAAACTGGGATACCCCATGAACCAAGAATTTGCACTTGTCATTGTATTTTTGGAAACATCATTCAGATTGCTCTGAACATATGGAGATCAACCGGGTAGACTGTAAATATGGAGCAACATAAAAATGTCTGAGCCAAGGGAAAGTGCTTCCGTCCTGAGAGGCTGAACTCCCCTGCTGTCACGAAAGGCTAAATTCACTCTTCTTCTCACGGATGCGCGCGAACCCAACACCTGCTCTGCAACATACATGACATGCATATAAACGAATCTTTAACAAATAAAAGGAGAAACCTCCAACATCACACAAAGTCACGTAAATAAGCATTTGAAAAATAGTTACTAAAACCAAAAGTGAGGGCAGGCAGGCCCTGGAACCCTGAGAAGGTGCTGTGCAATCCTCCAGCTTGGGACGTCCTCCTACCTGGCGGTTTGCTGATGGCTCTCCTCTCAGGCTCCTTGTAAGGAAACTGCAAGGTGGTATCCAGCGACTTGAAGCAATCTTTGAGAGAATTCTGCTGATAAAACTCCACCAGTTCCTGGGAAAATAACACAGAGCAGCTATTATCCCAGCTGGCCAGCCCACAGCGGAGCACAGCTCAGGCTCTTGTCTGCCGTCCAATAGCTCCCTATGGTGGGGACTCCTTCCTCTACTGGGACAGCAAGGATGGTCTGCAGAAGGGGCCCTGCAATGGATGATATTAACGGTCACTTTGAAGGACCTGGACTCACCGAAGAGACAAACCTCCGGGCCTGGCTGCACTAAGTTAGATGAGGTGGGAAGAGCCACCTGAATGTGGGTGGCTCTACCCATGGCTGCCATCCCAGGGAGAATGAAAAGGAGAAAGCAAGCTGGGCATCAAAATCCATCTCCCTGTGCTCTCTAAGGATGCAGTGTGATGATGCCTCCTTCCAGGACAGTCCCCAGCTTTCCTGAGCTGGAACAACCTGTCCATCCCTCTTTATGCTGCTTTGCCAGGTGTTTGGTCACAGTGGTGAACAGAGTAAACAATAGACTACCTCAAGCTAAGGCCACTTCTCCAAGCAGCCAATTCCTTTTACTTCCTGCCAAGTTTAACAAATAGGTTCACCAAATTCAAGGCCTCCCATCAATGCCCATGCATGTAAAACTAATAATCGCATAATAATTGCATGACCCAGTGTGCACAGCACACATTACCAAGGCTTCCAGGGAACCCTGAGTGTTGAGCATGCTGGGGGGGGCGGGGGTGTTACAGAGAGCGTGTGAAGGTCAGAGGTCAACTTCAGGACTCAGTTCTCCCGTTCCACCACATGTGTTCCTGGTTGGTGGTAATCACCTTTACCCACGGAGTCATCTTGCTGGCACACTCTCATTTTAGAAACAGAGATACTAAGTCTAATCATGAGTGGCAGCTGAGATTCGTAGCTCAGACCTGACCTCCGCAAAAGACTTTAGATTTGATTTCGGCTTCCCAGTTTATTGGATTTATGGGTATTTCTCCCACAAATGGCTCATACTGATGACAAAGAATCAGTTGGGCCCAAATTCAAGGGTATTCCACAAATACCCAGTGTCCCTTTCAAGAACTCCAGGCTAAAAAATGCTAATATCATTTTTTAAAAAAATGGTGCGCAGGGTGGATGAGATGGCTCAGTGGGTCATGTTCTATCCCCAGGCCCCAGAACCCATGTGATGGTGGAAAAATAGACCTGACTCAACAGAGTCCTCTGACCCTCACAGGTCCAGTGTGGTGAGTGGGTGCACACACACACACACACACACACACACAAAATAATAGATAAATAAAATGTAATTTTTAAGTTATAAATTTTCTGTCCATGTCCTCAGTTTCTTCAAAGGTCTACTGATCATGGGTAAGGCCCATGTGACTCACACACACCAATCAGTTTTAAATGCCTTGAGGGAGATAAAAAGAATTAACGGTACACCAACCACCAGCTGAATGCTCACTCATAAATTCTCAACAAGACAGGCAGTCGCTCGGGTCATATGGGGCCAGTTTGGAGACCTGTAACCATATGGGCTCTGGTAGGCTGTGGAACAGGAAGGCAGAGGGTGGGCTGACTGGAGGCGGGGTGAGTTTGCACACATCTGTGTGTAGGTATGGACATGCATGTGGAGACCAGAGGTGGACTTCAGGTGTCCTCCCCTATCACAGTCTGAGACCGTATATGTTCAGACAGGACCGCTCATGGAGCCTGGAGCTTCCTGGTTGCCTACCAATTTCAGCAGCAAGCCCTGGGTATCCACTTGTCTGTCTTCAACTCCCCAGAGCTGGGGTTACAGGCAAGCACCGCCATACTGGCCTTTTATGTGGGTTCTGGGTGTCCAACTTGGGCTCTCAGGCACTTTATCCAACCTTCTCCCCAGCTCAGTCTGTTTGACATCAACAAATGCCACTGTGAGCACCTGACACTATCCTGTCCTGTCTTTTCCACATTGTGGGTCCTTACAGGGATGAGTTCATGGTCAATGGTTCCCTGGGAAGGGCTTCTCTAACTACAAAGTGAGGACCCTGAGATACAGGGGCACACACGCGCCTCACGCACTCTGAATGGCTTCTGTGGGTGTGGGGGCAGTGGCCCTTACCAGAAGGCCCCGGAAAGCCTTCTTCTCCGTGATCCGGTACAGCCCCTCTGACGTCATGATTTTAATATGTTTGACCTCGACGTTATACCTGGAGCAAGGGAGAGGGAAAATCAGATGGCTGAGTCCTGAGTCTGAGGATCTCTCCCATGCCTCTTCCCAGGCTAGAAGCCCCAAGGAAGGAAGAAGGATCGAGCTAGACTCCTTAGAGGAAGGGGAGCCCTGACATCTAGAGACGGGAACAGTGCAATCCACTTCTTCAGGGTCTCTGCTACTCTAAGCCTTCTGGTCTTCATCTTGTTTGTTTGTTTTCTCCCTAAGGTAGCTCATCCTGAGTGTCAACCTGACAGGATCTAGAACCACCATAGACAGCCTCTGGGCATGTATGTGAGGGAGTTAACTGACAGGGCAAGTCCCACCCTGAATGTGGGTGGCAACATCCCAGGGACTAAAGTTCTGAACCTAACAAGAAAGAGAAAGTGAACCCAGCATTCATCTCTGCGCTGGCTAGTTTTACATCAACTTGGCACACACTAGAGTCATTTTGAAAGAGGGATCACCCTTGCCAGGTTGGCCTGTGTGGGTGGCCTTCCCCACGGCCCCGTGCCCCTGCCACCATGTCTTCCCCACAAAAGATGGCAGAATAGGAAGGATGGAAAAGAAAAGGGGCTTTGTTATCGTGGTGAATTACAGAACAACAAAAATGGAAGAGACACTGGGCATGGTGGTGGCGCACAACTTTAATCCCAGCACTCAGGAGGCAGGTGGATCCCTGAGTTCGAGGCCAGCCTGGTGTACAGAGTGAGTTCCAGGACAGTCAGTGCTGTACAGAGAAACCCTGTCTTGGGGGCAGGGCCGGGGGGAGGGCGCCTCAAGAAAGGGCTGTTGATGGTTCAATGCATAAAGGGTTTCCACAAGACTAGCAATGGGAGCTCAATCCCTGAGGCCTGCGTGGAGGAAGGAGAGACCTGACTCTGCAAACTGTCAAAGACCACCACATGCAGGCTGTGGCAGACAGGCCCTCACACAACACAAATAGATAAATGCAAGTTTTAATTTCTTAAAAACACCTGACTGCAGCCTACAGCCTCCACATGTGGACACATGGGTAAACGCCCACATACATGTCCACAAACAATAAATAATGCAAATAAAAGTCACAGTTCAATGGTGGGACGTAAGTTGGTGAAGCATGGAGTCCATGAGATCTGTCCTAAGCAGCTAGATTTCATATCCCAAGGACAAACGGTCAGCATATCCGCGTGATACCAACATGCCTGTGTTTGTTACAGAACTATCAACAACACCCAGGGCACAGAATCAACTAAGGAGTCTATAGATGAAGCAACTATGACAGACACATACAGTGGAATTGATCCAGCCCTGGAAAGCATGATATCCTGCCATTTACAACACAGAGGAAGTAGAGGATGTTATGAAGTGTAATAAGCCAGACACAGGAAGACAAATACCACAGCTAACACACACATCAAAGCTAAAAGTGTTGGCTTCAAATAAGAGGAGAGGCAAAAAAAAAAATATGCAAGGGGAGGGGAAAAGAAGAGGGGACAGTGTAAGGGGGGAAGAAAAGGGATGTAAAAATCGGTAGAATGCAGTAGTTCAATAAAAGGTGCACATAGACAGTCTACACTTTCATAAGGTAAAAGCCTAGACATCCTTGACAAGCCCAGGTCAGAGGAGGCATGGTCAGAGAGGGAGGAGCCCAGGTCAGAGGGGCATGGACAGGGAGGAAGGGGCCCAGGTCAAAGGAGGCGTGGTCAGGGAGGGTGAAGTTACTTAATGCTGATGGCGAATTCCGCTGTATCTTTCACCCTCTGCCGCACCAGGTAGGTCCCGTCAGAGCGGTTGGTGAGGATGCCCTCGGCTCCCGCTCGTTCCATGGGACCTGCATACCTACAGAGACAAACCTGAGTCAGTCATGTCAAGGGGTGAAGGACTGGGGTGCAGTTCAGGCTTTTGGGGGTCCCTGGAACTTAGCTGTTTGCTTTGATGGGCATTTTCCTGAGCTCACACTAGACATTCATCTCTATGAGCACCAGGGTAGAAACCGAGGGGGTGTCAGGCTCATATGCAAAGGTTAAGAGAAGGGCTGTCAAGAGGGCTCAGAGGTAAAGGAGCTGCCAAGCCTCGGGACTTGAGTTCAATCCAGGGGATTCACTGGATGAAACAAGAACCAATGCCCGCAAGTTGTCTTCTGACCTGCACACAAATACATACACACATGTCTTCTGACCCGCACACACACGCGCATACACACAAATGCACACATACATGAACACATATGTATACACATACATACACACATGCACAATAAGTGTAAAAAGAATATTTAAGTAAAGGGAAGCCCAAAAATAAATTAATAGTATTTAATGCAATGATTTAAAAACCAGAAAAATGAAGTCAATTGAAAAAGGAATGAAACCAGGGCCACAGTGTGACCTACACCACACTCAGTGTAAGAACCAGACACCAAAGGCCACACAGCATGGGACTCCATGTGGGAAATTTCCACAGCAGGAGAGTCCAGAGACAAAACAGACTCGTGGGTGCTGGGGCTAGTCAGGAGAAATCGGCCTGTAGGAATGGGATTGGGGAGTTGGTAGAAGGTTCTGGAACCAGAGGTGAAGATTATAGTCTTCTGAATGCACTAAAAAATACCAGATACCAATGTAAATACAACTACATCATGATGCGATGTACCTATGTCCTTTGAATGTCTTATTAGTGTGGGGGGGTCACAAAGTAATTGTTAGATTTATAGCTCTTAATCTTGAATGACGTGTTGCAAATGAGGGGAGGACATAATTGCAGGTAAATCTAGACAGGACTGCTTTACCCCTTCCTTATTATGTGCATGAATATTTAATTGAGTACCTATATGTAAAGAGTTCTAAGGAAACAATAGTGAAGAATAAGGTAGTTCTACCTTAAAACCGTCTGCTCTAATGTATTCTGGCTGGGAAAGCAGACAAAAACATTACTTATACAAAATGAACATATACACACACTATAAACAAAAAATGGAGGAAACCCAAAACGAAGCTATTAGTTCTCACTAGAAGCACTGAAAGCTTTGAGAGAAGAGAATCAAAGGATATTGATGTGAAGAGTTAGGTGGTGGTTGTTGTGTCGGGTACAGATGTAAATATGAGTGCATTGTGATGTGATTACCCACATCCTTTGAATGTCTTTGTGGCTGTTGTGTTGCATATGGAGCTTGGCACCAGTCCTCTCCTCCCACCAGGGACACAAAGGCTTGATTTGCTCCCTGAACTCAGGTGCCCCAGCTTAGCAGCAAGCGCTTTTATCCACTGAGCTGTTTCACCAGCCATGTCTGTCTCCTTATACAATACATGCTGAAGCATCCATATTTATATGTGTAACTATATGTAAAGTGTATTATGATGATATATGTAGCATGAATAATACAGGTACATCTAATGTATAATTATATATATAAAACTACATTTTTATATATTGTGGGTATACATAATGTAACCTATTTCTATATAATCACCATCATCATCACCGCCACCACCATCACTGTCATCACTACTCTCACTCTCACCACAGCTACTATCACCACTATCACATGCACCACAGTCACACCCTCCTCTCCACCATCACCACCATTAACATGACCAGCAACACCATCCTCATCAACACCATCATTATCACCACCATCACCCCTTCATCACCCTTACCATCACCAGCATCACCATCACCACCATCATCACCATCACTACCATCCTCATCATCACTATCACCATCACCACCATTATCATCACCATTACTACCATCACCATCACCACCATCATCACTCTCACCATCACTACCATCACCAGCACCACCATCATCACCCTCACCATCACTACCATCACCACTACCACCATCATCACCCTCACCATCACCTCTTCATCACCCTTACCATCACCAGCATCACCATCACCACCATCATCATGTCCATCATCACCAACATCACCACTGTCATCACCATTACCACCATCATCACCACCACCATCTGACTGTCACTGTGACTTTCATAATGGCCCAGAGTCACCTTCCTTTCCTGTCACACTCTCCAGCAGCTCTTAGTTCAGGGTAAACTCAGGAGCGCTTGGGATCCAAATAATAAATTAACAATTGTTCTGAAAGCTTCCACATTCAGCCTTAGTTCTCCCTTGACACCCCCCAAACACACACACAAAACCCCATTTTAAAATAAGGAAATGTGATTGTACTCACCAGAGATGCACAGACAGGTCCTGAGGAGGACCCTGGGAACACAGACGGAAACCCAGACTCAGAGAAGAAGCCCCTACCTGGAAGACTTCAGGGACACCCACTCACATCCACTCCACTAGCATCTGCTGAATGGGTGCCATGTTCCAAGAACCGTGCTATTCACGGGGAAACAACCCTAGGACACAATTGGCTTCCCTCATGTTTGTATATATCATAGATAATGCAATTCATTAACCTCAAGTCAGATGTGATGGCTGCTTTTCCAGCATGACCCACTAGAATCCCCTGAGAAGACAGTCTCAAGGAGAGACTGAGATCGAGCTTCCCGTGGATGTGTCTGTGGGAGTTTTTCTTCGTTGTGTTAATTGATGTAGGAAGCTCAGCCCACTATGGGTGGATCATCCCCTAGGACAGGGATCCTGAACTGTATAAGGAGGATAAACTGAGTCAAGTACACAGCCATTTCTCTCTGATCTTGACTGTCAGTGTGATGGGAGCAGCCATTTGAAGTTCCTGCCTTGACTTCCCTACAATGATGGGCTGTAACCTGGAATCATCAGCTGATTGCTTCCCCCACGTTGCTTTCTGTCATGGCGTTTATCACAGCAACAGAAATAAAACTAGGAGACCAGGCATGGTGTCATTTCCTTCAACGATGGACAAAATCTACACGATATGAGAGATGCCTAGCATGGCAGGTGTACAGATGCATGCCTAGCATGTCAGGTGTACAGATGCATGCCTAGCATGGCGGGTATATAGATCATGCCTAACATGGCGGGTATGTAGATGCATGCATAGCATGGCGGGTGTATAGATCATGCCTAGCGTGGCAGGTGTGTAGATGCATGCATAGCATGGCGGGTGTATAGAAGGCGCAGGAATAAGAGCAAGAAGGCTGGAGAAAGCAGGAATAACAAGACTGTGGGGGAGGGGAGAGAGAGAAGGCGGGAAGGAGGACAAAGGGGGAGTGAAACAGTCAAACAACATGACACACATGCATAACAATGGCTTTATGAAGCCCATGGCTGCATGCATTGGATATTCACCATTTAAAACTATATTGAAATTTCTTGACATATGCAGATCATAGAACTCATGCCTTCCAGCAATGACGGGTAGGAGGGTGACAGGTGGACACATGGATGACTGTGTAGAGAGGGAAAGGGACAGTGCCTCCTAAGCAAGCTGTCCACCACTCAGCCACTGTCTCAGCCTTCAATGATGTATACTTGTGTTATTGTTTAGAATTTATTGGGAGCGATGGGGATGGGATTCAGAGCCTTGCCCATAAAAAGCATAGCTATGTCTCAGCCCCTCACTGGGGGATTCTAGGCAGGGCTCCACCCTGACTACGCCCTAAACCTTGAGATGGCCAACCAGTATCAGCCAATCTGGAAGGAAGGATGGAGTTTGAAATTTACAACATAATTTGACATTAGAGAAATTTAGGTTCACACTGAAAGCATGTGTATGTGTTCAGGAAGACAGGGAAGAAGAGGAAGGAGAGGAGGGATGAGGAGGGCAGTTGGGGGTGAATGTGAACAAAAGATAATGATATGAACATAAAACTGTCATTAGGATGCCCATTGTTTTGGTGTTAACTAGAAGTTAATTTAGGGTCAGCAAGATGGTCAGTAAGTAAAAATTCTTGCTCCTAAATCTGACCATCCAAGTTTAATCCCCAGGATCTATAGAGTAGGAGGAGAGAATCAGTTCCATGTGAGCCATGGAATGCACACCCACCCACACCCACCCACACAGCCACACACCCACCCACACCCACCCACCCACCCACACACACACACAGAGTAAATGAGTGTAACATAAAACAACTTAAAGGGAGTAGAGACTCCTGGATTTGGTAGGTGTGGCTCCTGGTTGATAAACCAAGCTCCAGTCAACGGCCTCACACCCATGAATGTGTGGGCAGCACAAATTCAGCTCTGGAGTTTTGTTTGTTTCGTTTTGTGGTTTTTTTTTTTTTTGAGACAGGATTTCTCAGTGTAGCTCTGGCTAACCTGGAATTTACTTTGTAGACCAGATTGTTCTTGAACTTAGAGAGATCCACCTACCTCTACCTCCTGAGTGTTGGGATTAAAGGCGTGTGCCACCATGCATGGATAACTCAGGATTATTTTTAAAAAACAAAAAAAAAAGAAAGAAAGAAAGAAAGAAAGAAAAAGAAAACAAAGTTGGTAGGGATGAGTGGATCTGAGAGGTATTAGAGGGAAGAATGGTGACTGAATATGATCAAAACATATTGTACATATGTATGAAATGCTCCAAGAATTGATTTTAAAAACTGTATTTTTGGGGAAAAAATTAATAATGAACAGGGAACCACTGACGAGGAAATGACAGATCTGTCCATCAGGAGCATGACCAGGAAGAAGGAGGCCATAATGACTTCACAGGACCTGGTTCAGTGCTTAGGAAAGAAGGCAGGGACTGGCCCACCTTCTGGGTCTCTGCCTGTCCCATACAATACCCCAAGAAAAGTGTGTGTTTTTTCACAGAAAAAGCAAGAAGCTTCCACAATTAGCAATTGCATGCTGACTCCAAGATGGCTCAGCGGAGCAGACAAAGCCTTGGTTTGGCAAGGTGTGACCTGCCCTGATGGACAGGATGGGCAGGGAACGACAGATTGATACATGCATGATCCCTGAGGGAATCTCAAGGTGACCTCCCTAGATGGTTCTGTCTGCTAGACCTCTATCTGACCCTTGACCCTCACAATCCAGAATGAGGCACTCACGTGGACATAGGGGCGTACTCTGTTACAGGGGAACCAGCCAACTTCATTGGTAGCAGTATTTCTTCCCTAGAAAAGCAGGAGACAAAAGCATGAGCAGAATTAATAGGCATCCATTAATGCGTGTGTGCGTGTGTGTGTGTGTGAGAGAGAGAGACAGAGAGAGAGACAGAGACTATGCACTCACATGCATGCATTCACCCTTTCTCCTCTCAATATCCATTGTTTATTCATCTCTCACGCACCATGAGGACCTGGGGACCTGTTTCAGAGGCAGAGGCCCTGCCTGGAATCTCCAAGTGAGGGACTGGGGGTGTGGTCAGGGTGGAGCTCTGCCTAGAATCCCTCAGTGAGGGGCTAGGGTATGGCTCAGCAGATAGAGTTACTTAGCACTCTTGAGGTCCTGAGATCCACCCAAGCACCACAAGGTAAAAAATCTAACCCATAGAATTAAAGACATTGTGGTGGCCTTTAGAGCTGCCAAGGAGTTCCAGCTCCCAGGAGGTGGCCATCCCTGGATATCTCCACTCATGTACCTGTCCCACGGGGACCCACTCCAGAACCTCATGAGACTGTGATCCCACTGTCTCAGGTTCCCTGCAGCCATAACCATGACCTCGTCTACACTTGGAGTCCTCAGATACCAGCTCCAGGACCTCACGAGGTTGAGCCCTGAGCCGTCCGCGTCACTTGCACTTGTGACTTTACAGTCATCCTTTGCCCCTCCCTCCTACAGCTACCGTCCATACCTCCCACCAGCTGTGTTCAGCCTCTGCCTTAGTGAGCTCCACAATGTCCCCAGGGTTGAGCCGCAAAAAAGTTCCAAAAGCTCCAGGCGGGGGAGGGATCCCATAGTATTCCTGAAACACTTCCATCTTAGGCAGACCTGGAAGGTGGAAGGAGACGGAACAACATGGTTGATAGAACACTCAAAGCTGCATCTAAATTGAAGAAGATTGATAACACCAAGTGGTGATGAGGGTGTGGAGAAACTAGAACTCAAGTTGAGCAGCATCTACTCGTGTGTCTACCCCAGACCGCAGCAACCCCACTGCAGTGTACACATTAGGCAATGTACACAGTGAGGAGCTGGGGGCATGGTCAGGGTGAAGCCTCTGCCTAGAATACCCCAGTGAGGGGCTGGGGGCGTGGTCAGGTTGGAGCCCCGCCTAGTTTACCCAGTGAGGGGTTGGGGGTGTGTTCAGAGTGGAGCCCCGCCTAGAATCCCAGTGAGCCGCTTGAGATGTGGTCAGCCTCCTCCCACTCCAGTTGCTCCCTCATAGCACTCCGCACACTCACCCAGTTCATTCCTTTTCTTGTCCTGGGCCCTTCGATGTAGCTTGTCCTAGAGGAAGAGATGAGGGAAGTAGGCACCTACTCCCAGCCAGGTGAATCCTTAGTGCTTCACTGTGCTTGTCCAGCCAAGGATGGCGATGCCCATTTCTAGGGTCTCCTGGTTCCTCTCTCATGAGCCTCTATGATTTCCCAAGTACAGAATGAAATTGGATCTTACCTTCTTCATAGTTCCTGAGAAATCTACGGAAGGGAAAAGTACATCGCTCAGAAGAAAATTCCCCCACAGAGAAGCAGCCCGCCTCCCTCACACTGGCCTAGAAATACCTTGCCCATGGCGGCCACATGGAGGCACTCTCCCCAGACATTCCTTATGTGCAGGTGCCCTGCACCTATGACAGCGATATCCTTGGTAGAACGTGCCTCTGGAATGCAAGAGAGATACAGGGAGAGTCATGGGTGGTACTGGTGCCCTAACCACCAGCACATGGCCTTTGAAAGAAAACAAAGGCCAAGCCTGGTGACGGACACCTGCCATCCCAGCACTGGAAGGATGGAGCAGACAGTGCGTCCAAGTCTAGCCTGGGCTACTAAGGGAGACACTATCCAAAAGAAGGATGAGGGGGAAGAGGAGAAGGAAGACAGGTGGAAGAGGAGTAATGAACCAAAGTAGGGCTTCCCTTCTCTCAAGCAGGTGACCAGCAAAGGATCCCTCTCTACAGAGATAAGTCTGAGCAAGCCCCAGGGGCAGCATCTCCCACATACACACCTGAGTAACATCTGGCAGGCCTTGCAAGAAGTGGTCTCCTCAAAGGAGAACATCTGGAAGTCATGCCCATTGGCTGTGGCATTCTCTGGGTAGATGTTGGAGCTGGAAATAGAATTTGAAAGCAAAGAACCAATACATCATCCTGTACTTGGACAAAGAGCATTCTACAGAATAAAGGCATCACAGTATATCTAGGCATCCATGCATGGATGCTTGAGTTGCATCCACCTTCAGGCTATTGTGAGTCAAGGTGCTGTGACTATCAACAGGGAGAGGAAGCAGGTGGGCGGGTACCAAAGGCTAGGAAAAGGGTGAAGAGTGATGGTTAAAGGGGTACAGGGTCTCCTCTGAGGATGATGAAAGGCTTTTGAGCTAAGAGGTGATCATTTCAAGTATCACATGTGTTTAAGTGCCACAGAATTGTAGCTATAAGATGTTTGGGGTTTGTTATATAACTTTCACCTCAAGAGAATGAAGAGCAGGTAGAGGAGGAGGCAGATGAAGAGAAGGGGACAAAAAGAGAGAAACAAACGGGAAAGTGGGAGTGGAGTGTGTACATGGAGGACAAACCCGAGGGTGGAAGAAGAAAGAGTAGAGGATGAAGGAAAAGGCAGAGGAGAAAGACAACGAGGCCTTGGTTCTTTATTTTTGTCCTTTTGTTTTTAGTTTGTTGTTGCTGCTATTGTTCTAGGTTTTTCATTGTTATCTTTTGGGTGTTCTGCTTTTAGTTCATTGTTGCTGTTGTTTTTGTGGTGTGGAGAGCGAACAAAGCAACAGGAGAAGGGGACTCACATGGCCATTTCAAACTGTTCCATCCACTTCTTCTTCAGCTCCCGTGTCTTGAAGAACAGCTCATAGCCCTGGGCACCTTGATCCTCAATCAGAAGGAACATATGGCTCCACTGTATATGGGGAGACAGATCTCAGTCTGAACCCCTGCAGAAGGCAGGACTACATCCAACCTGTCCCTCATCCATCAAGGTAACGAACTGCTCTAGCTGCTGGACATATGCACAGGGCCGTCCAGACCATCCAAACACATCCGCAAGCCCAAAGCCACACAGCCTTCCGCAGAAAGACACCAAGTCATCATTGATGTGTTTATCCTCCAAGAAGAGGGAAGAGAGGAGGAGGGAAAGAGAGGAAAGAAGAGAGAGCTGATCAAAGAGGGACATTTCAACTCTGTTGTGGAATATTATTTTAACTAGGCAAAAATGTGTTCCATTTGTTTATGCTGCGGAATATTACTCTAACTGTGTAAAGGTGTGTTGCTGCACTTGTTTAACAAGGTAAGGATGTGTTTAATTATGTAAAGATGTGCTGCATCTGTTTCACCTTGCCTGCCTAAGGCACCTGATTGGTCTAATAAAGAGCTGAACAACCAATAGCTAGGCAGGAAAAAGGATAGGTAGGGATGGCAGGGGGAGAGAATAAGTAGGAGAAATCTAGACACAAGAGAAAGAGGAAATCTAGACTCAGAGGAAGAGAGGAGAGAACAAGGGAGACACTTGGGGCCAGAAGCCAAGCAGCCATCAATCAGCCAGAAATAGAGAGAGCAAGAAAGCATAAAAAGAGGTAAAGAGCCCCGAGGCAAAACATAGAGAAAGAGAAAGAGGTTAAGTTGAAAGAGCTAGCTAGAAACACGCCTAAGGCCGAGCATTCAGAACTAATAATAAGTCTCCGTGTCACGATCTGGGAGCTGCTGGTGGCACAGAAGAAAAGCCTGGCATATATCTCAAACAAGTCCACGCTCTGACCAATGGAATCTTGAATGACCCACTTCCCTCCCTCCCACACCCATCACTGTCTGGGACGGGTGTTACTTTCTTTGTAGAATCTATTTCCTTTTTATCCTTAGTTCCTACAATGTAACTGTGATGGCAGAGGAACAACACCTGGGTTTATTGCTTCGTTTGTTGTTGATGTTTGTTGTTTGTTCTGTCTTTAGAGGTTTTTGTTTCTAGTTTGTAGTTACTATTGTTTTAGCAGTATAGAAACTGAGTTCAGGGCTTCCCATAATCACTCAACCACTGCGCTCATCCTATAACTCTTTTTTGCTTTTTTTTCTTTTGAGATAGGGTCTCACTAAGTTGCCCAGACTGACTTTGAACTCACTTTGTAAACCAGGCAGGCCTTGAACTTGGGTCCTCCAGCCTCAGACTCCCAAGTAGCTAAGATTACAAGCCTGCAACACCAAGCACCATGCCTGTTTCAATCCTACCACCTAGAAGAATGATGCACATACAGAAGGGGTCAGTGTTGGACTAGGACAGTGGCTCAGTCCATAAAGTGCTTGGGGATCTGAGTTCAAACCCCACAACTTACATTAAAAATATCAGGAGTGGCCAAATGGTGGTGGTGCACGGTCTTAATTCCAGAACTATGGAGGCAGAGGCAGGTGGATCTCTGTGAGTTCGAGGCCAGCCTGGTCTACTGAGAGCAAGTTCCAGGATAGCCAGAACTATTAAACAGAGAAACCCCATCTCAGAGTACTCTGTGTGTTTGTGTGTATGTGTGTGTGTGTGTCTGTGTGTGTGTCTGTGTGTGTGTGTGTATAGTGATGTCTTATGCTTGTAATTCTAGAACTGGGAAGCAGAGATGGGTGATTCTCTGGGTCTCCCTGGTCAGCCAGTGTGAAGGAAAAAAAAAAAACCAACGAGGTGGTGGATGGCCCCTGAGGAATGACACCTGAGCTTGCCTCTGGACTCCAACTCACACACAAAACAGAACTTTTAAATGAAAATATTAAAGAGTAAATAGTTAGATACTCTCTCTCTCAGCCACACGTAGGCCAAGCTGCCTGAGCCAGAGTCCCCATGACAGAGTCCCGGTGACAGAGCCCACCTTCTTGTTGTCTCGCTCCCCGGAGGAGTCATCCCGAACTTGGTAGCTGTGCAGGTTCACCGAGGCCTTGAGGTCGTAGGAATCCCCGCGGCGCTTACAGATGAGCAGCACTTTGTCCAACAAGAAGGCATACCTGCAAACCGACAGGTCGGTGGGGGCCAGGTCTGACCCCTCCCAACTTTCCATCAAGTAGGCCCCACCCCCTACTTGATCCAGGCTCCTCCCCAAATCTAGGGACTTTGCCCACGCGTCTGTTCAGGAAGCTGGCCCCACCAAGAATCCTTCAGGTATATCTTGACTCTCCTCTCAGCTATCTATCTAGGCATCTAGCCGTCTCTAGCCAGACTGTACCCCAGATCCATGCTGACCCTACCTACTTGTCTGTCTAAATACCTGGCCTCATATAACCATGGTATCTTTTGCCTTTAATTCCAGCACTCAGGAGGCTGTGAGTTCAAGGCCAGTCAGGGCTGCATGGTAAGACCCTCTCTCACAAATAAGAGACCCTGGCCCTACACAGGCTCACCTCAAATCTGTGTTGACCTCGTCCACCTATCTAGAAATCAGGTTCCACTTACTGCCCAAGCATTTACTCACCCTAGACTCAAGCTGACTCTGCTCCACCTTCCACCTAAGCACTGGACCCGCCCACAATCTCTGCTCCTCCCTTGGGTCGAGTTTGCCCCACCCACCTGTCCGTCTTGGAGCGCCGTTCCACTGAGGCTATCTTGAGCTCGCCATCAATCTTAGGCCGGCCATAGTTGGCCAGAGACTGGTCCTGCACAGTAGGTAGAGTGAGGTTTAAGCATGGATCCCCAGAAGGGGGTCAGGACCCTTGGCCCACCCGGCTCCGCCTCTCACCAGGTTCTCGATGGACAGCTGGAAGTTTGTGATCTGCCGCAGGGTCTCGTTGTCCCTCTTGACCTCATTCACACACTGTGCCAGGTCCTGTGAGTGGGAAACGGTAAAACAGTCTTTCTTGCCTACACCCCTGGCCCAGTTCCTTCCATGGGCAGTAAAGGATCAACCCCCACCAGGAGGCAGAGAGGTTGCTGCCAGCTTGGGTACCCAACCAACGGCACCCACTCCCTCACCCTCATGGCATCCAAAGCCAGTCGTAGGTTCTCCTTTTCCATAGCATCTTGCGTGTGTTTCACCAGCTCCTGTGTGGACCAAGGAGTTAGATGTCACCTGGGCCTGCCCCTAGTTCCCAAAAAACTTGCAACTGATGCTGACCCACTAGGGCTTCCTAGAGACTGGGGCATGACCCTCAGTGTCAGCTCTCCCCAGCCTCTAGTCCCTCCTGAGGATGCTGTAAGGATTCATTGTAATTGTCATGTTGACAGTTGAGAATCACCTGAGAAGAGTCTCAGGAAGAGTCTGTCTACACTGGCTGGGCCTGTGTGCGTGTCTGTGGGGGACTGTCTTATTTGTGTTCATATAGACGGAAGGATTGTCCCTTGTGAGTGGCTCCACTCCCAGGGTTCCGAGTCCTGGACCTGTGCTAGTGCAGAGACTGCTCCAAGCATAAGTGAGGGAGCATGCATTTGGTTGCTGCGCCCTTGACTGTGGACATGGTCAGCTGCTTCCAGTTCCTGCCTTGACTTCCCAAGATGGTGGACTATAACCTGGAAAGTGAGCCACCTAAGCACTTTCTCCCTTAAGGACGTTTTTGTCGGGCATCTTTAACTGAGCAAGAGAAAGGAGTTTAGAAAAGCCCCCAGCCACAGCCAGGGACCCCGCCTTGTGCTGGCACCTGGAGGAGGAGGTGATACTTCAGCACCCGCTGCATGGGCACCATGAGCAGATCCCGCAGGGTGAATCGGCCGTTGTTAGCTCTTTGAGAACATTCCTGGCAGGGCAGAAAACAGGAGCATCATAGGAACCAGTTGAATGCAGTGGGGAGGGAGGAGGGGAGGCAGGGAAGAGGGAGAAGGGAAGACAGGGAAGGGGGAGAGGTAGCAGAGAGGGGGAAGGGGAGCAAGGGAGATGCACACAGACCACAGTACAGATGACTCCATCTGTAAAGTGCTTGCCATACCAACACGAGGCTCTGAATTCCATCCCCAGAACCAACCCATAGTAAAAACAAATAAATAAACTGGGTGTGTTGGTGCAGGCAGTTGTGAGCTCAGCACAGAGAAAGCAGAGACAAGTTGACCCCTGGTGCTCACCCAAGACCAGTCTAACAAAATGAACAAGCCTCAGATCCCAGTGAGAGACCCTGTCTGAAAAACAAGGCCCAGGGGCTGGTGAGATGGCCCCGCAAGTAAAGAGGCTTGCACCAAACCTGAAATCTGAGTCCAGTCCTCGGTACCCCCACAGACACACGCACACAGAAAGAGCAAATAAATAAGGAATACATAAATGTAAAAGAGGAACTGAAGAGATGGCTTGGTGGTTAAGGGCACCGGCTGCTCTTGTAGAGGACTTGGGTTCGATTCTTAGCACCCACACAGAGACTCAACTATCTGTGACTCCAGTTCCAAGAGGCCTGATGCCACCTTCCAGCATCAGGCACAGAAAGAGGTGCACGTGAACATACATGCAGGCAAAACTCACACAAACATAAACTAAAAATAAATTAGAAAGAAGGTGGAATGTGATAGAGGAAGCTACCCAATGTTGACTTTTGGCCACTATGTGAGCATGTACATGTGTGCATATGCACACAAGTGCACGCACACTTTGATAGATCTATATCTGAGTAGCTTTCTATTCCCATGCCTTTCACCACAGTCCACCCAGAGCGCAGCATCTCCCAACAAGGGAATAAGGACGGGGGATGCTGTAAGCTGACAGAGGCTTCCTGTGCTGGGGAAGCCAGTGTGGGAGGGAGAGGAACCCATGGGCCGCTCAGCCTGGCATCAGGGCTTTCCCAGAATCATGCTCTTAGGGTAAACTTGGGATACCACAAATGTGCAGGGTCAACTCAAAATCAGGGCTCACTGTGAGGTCCGAGCTGGGTTCAGAGTCAAGACTGGTCATCTCAAAGCCAAGGCTCTACTGGGGTACGGACTCCAAGTTTTGGGTCATGTCCTCCCTGATCTCTTTTTTCTACATGGCCTCTGGAAGCGTCTCCCTTCAATGACCCCCAGCTAAGGGCTGGGGAGTGGTTCAGTTGGAAAAAGGCTTACCATGCAAATATAAAGACCTAAGTTCAAATACCCAGCACCCACGTGAACAGCCACATATGTCTAACTCTAGCACTGGGGTGGGGGGTGTTGGCAGGTGGCAAAGTCAGACCGATACTCAGTGCTCACTGACCTGCAAATCTGGTCAATCAGTGAGCTTCAGGCTCAGCGAGAGACCATGTCTCAAAATAGAAGATGGGGAGCTATAATGGAGGACACCAGGCACCAACCTCTGGCCTCCAAATCACACGCACGCGCGCACACACACACATATCAGGCATGGTGATGACCACTTTTAATTCCAGCTCTGGGAAAGTAGAGACACATAGGACCCTGGGGCTCCCTGGCCAGGCTAGTCTACTAGGTGAGTTCAAGAGCAGTGAGAGACCCTGTCTCAAAAACCAGGGTAGGTCGTGAGAGCCAAAGCTGTCCTCTGACATCCATAAGCATGCACACACACACACACACACACACACACACACACACACACACATATACACGTGCACACCCCATGCACAAAGAATTGTAAACTGCAAAGTGGATCCAACTCCATCTGTCCCATGCTCCCCAAGACCCATAGAGCAGAGCGGGAAAACCCTCAAGGGTGGCACAGCCCCACCTCCAGCTTCATCTGCACATCCTCCCTCGCTGTGGCCACTTGATCCAAGCGCTTGCTGGCTGACTCCACCTGACTGCAGTAACGGCCATAAACAAGGAACCTGCGGGCCAGGGTGGGACACCACAGAAGGGTGATTATAAGGTCAGGGAATCTAAGCACCCATTCTGGCCTCTTTCATCCAAATGCATAACCCCGAGCCACAGTTTCCCCATCTCTAACACAGGCCTGGCAACAATACCTTCCAGAAGGTTACTGTGACAGTATTCCAGAGTACAGTTGAGGCTCTTACCAAACTGTCACAGTCTGTGGCCAACGGTTGTTGACGTCACAGTTATAAGCACCAACTGTGTGCCAGCCCCTGTGGTAAGGGCCTTATACAGTGCTTTATTCAATCCTCACTGCAACCCTGGACATGCAGATTCACAGATGAGGGAACTCAGCAGAAGTAAAAATATCAAGAAAGCCAGCTGGGGGCGTGGTCAGGGAAGAGCCCCTGTCTATTATCCCCCAATGAGGGGCTGGGGTCCTGGTCATGGAGAGAAGCCTCACCTGGAATCCCCCAAGTCCTGGATTCATTCAACCTCCACCCCTCACTAAGTGAAGAACCCCGCCCAGTGTTCCTGCTCTGGCACGGCTGTGACCTTCAGGGTCTGGTCAGCCACGTCTCACCTCTCCTTATACTTGATGAAGACTTGGTACAGCATTGTTGCTCCCGGGGCAGCCAGGGCATCCTTCAGCTCCCTCAGGAAGTGGGTGTGTACAGAGAGCAGTTCCTACCCCAAGGGAAAGAGGAAGGAAGAGATGGGGCTGAAGCCTGGGCACAGACACAGAGTGACTGGAGAGGA
>PVIU01025512.1:0-23691 GCA_004026605.1 Ondatra zibethicus
ATGCTGGTCACAAGAAGAGCAAGTCTGAGTGCATATGGGTAGGTGCCCTAGTTCCCATCTCTGTGTAAAAGGCACCGGACGGGTCTGTTACCCTCTGGGCGGAGGACGCCTGGATGAGTGATGGTACATATGTCCTACATTTTTTTAACAGAGATCAGACCTCTACTCTTACCTGCTGCCTTGGAATTTAAACTAAAAGGGGGAACTGCAGGGAGCCATAGGCACAAACGCCATTACAAGATGGCGCTTGCATCCTAGCAGTTTGGAGGTAAACAATTCCATATTTGGCAATGCTTCAGGACTGAGCGTCCAGGTGCTTCCCGCATGTGCAATAACCTAGGTGTCCCTAACCAATCCCGAGGACTCTGGTGCCAGCGGGCACATAGCAGCCAATCAAGGTATGAGTCGTGTCACATCTCCCTATATAAGCAGCCGCCATTCAGACCTTGCTCTCTCTCGCCTCCTGCTCTCCCTTCAACCAAGAGGCTCTCCATTAAAGCGTGATCCGAGAAGAATCCTTGAATGGTGGTCGTTCTTCCTCGCTGGTCGGGGAGTTTGCCGCACCTACCTCCAGCCTGGCTCTCCTGGCAGGTGAGTGTCACATACCTGATGATGTGGGTTTTCTTCTACTGATGGCTGAGTCAGAGGAGAGACATCAGATCTGAAACTCTACCATGCAGCCTGCTCTGCTCCAGGGAAGCCTCACCAGACCCAGTGTGAACAAGGCCTCAGCTTTCATATCTGGTCACTGAGCCAAAGTCCCCTCCTGTGTATTATGCATCAGTTCCTTTACATCATCGTGACTAAAATACCTAAGAAGGTGACTCAAGAGAGGACATATCCATCACAGCAGAGAAGAGATGGTGGAGTGGCTCTGTCTGGAATACGTGGAGCACGCCATGGTGGACCTGGGAAGAGGGAGCCAGCCAGATTGGAAGGCCTCACCCTAATGATGTACTTCTGCCAACCAGTGTCACTTCCCACCATTCTAGAGCCTCCCAAGATATTGTCACCAACTGGGGAACCAAGCATTCAAAACCTGAGCCTAGAGGGAACACTTCATACTGAAACTATCCCAGCAGTGACAATAATCCACCGCAGCCTGGTTGCTCCATCCAGAGCTGGAGGGCTCTAAGTTCTCTCTCATCCTGAGTGGAATCAGTCTGTCACAAGTCCCATTGGTGTCCCCTCCTTGTCTTTCCTAAACTTGGCCAACTCCCTCTTCCATTGCCCATCTTCGTGCCCATCTCTCACTGGCTCAATGGGCACGAAGGGGGAAAGGCGAGCCGATCCCGACTGTGGCCTCCAGCATGCTTACAAGGTGTGCCTCTGTTGAGCTGGGTGCACTCAGGTATCCTTTCGTCAGTGGCTGAAGACAGATTAAGAGGGCCGAAGTCCAGTATTTCACACAGCCATATCAAGAACCTGAAGTCTAAAATCAAAACAAGTTCCTGGAACTCTTAAGCCATGAGAAGGAAATCAGTGGCCGGAGATTCTGCAGACAGAAGGTGTCTGTGCTCTTCTTAAAGCCCTGGCTCTTGGACCTGCAGAAAGAGCTGACCTCTTGGGGGTGCCGTGGAAGAGGGTCAGTGAACACTGGTAAAGGCTGGTTGTAAAACAGGAAAAAAAATGAGGGTTGGCAAGATGGTTAAGCTGGCAGAGGTGCTTGCTGACAAGCCTGATGACCCGAGTTCAATTGCTGGACCCACATGGTAGCTGTTATCCTCTGACCACCACACATGTGTGCTCTGGTACACACACACACACACACACACACACACACACACACACATAGATAAATGTAATTAAGAAACAAAACTACAGAAATTAAAGTACAGAAATAGCACCAATAGTCACAATAAATAGATGAGGGAGATAAGAGTTCAGCCTAGATTCACCTGCCCAGAGTTTCTAGAAGAACTCCGACTTCAGCTTCACAAATAAAAGAAAGCTATTGTTTGCCAGGCCAGTGGCAGGGTTGTAGTTACAGTTTGTTACAGTTACAACCTGTACTTACACAGGCTCTGTGAAAGAGCAGGCCCTATCTACCTGCTGACCTGAGAAAGTGTTTCTCCATCTCCCCAGAACCAGGCCAGGAGCAGTGCTAACAGCCAGACTGTGAGGAGGATGTAGGGAGGTGAGGCTACTTGCCCACTGCAACAGTGAGGGTGATGGCCCTTGGCTCCCCTTGGTACTCCACATATCCACCCTGCTTCCAGCTTAGAGAGTAAAGTGTCTGCGTTGTTTAGCCTGGCCCAGAAATGTCAGTGAGTCACACTCACACAAAGTCTCAGCTGTTCACTCCTGTGGCTCCAAAAGTGCTCTAGACAAGTGCCCCCCTCATGCAGGCTGGGTGGAGGGTTCAGAACACAATTGAAATTCCTAAGAGCTGCTGCAGACTCCAGTTCCTCCCCTGAAGACATACAGAACATTCCTAGTCTGATATGGGAGGGGGCTGAGTTTCCAGTCTCTGGTTGCACCTTCTTGATACCATGTGACCTCAGACGTGCCCAGGGATGGAATTCTCTGTGTCCCTGAGATATGGCCAACTCTCCCTCCTCCCCACCCAGTCGTACTACTTGGCATTCTTGGCACTCCTCCGAAGGCAAGCTTGGGGTGTGGGCACCTAGGACAGCTGAGATGGGCATGCAAGGAGCTGCTGGCCCCATCCCTTCAGCCCCATACAGCTGATGGGGCTGCAGCTGGTGGCACATGTGTTTTCGCAGGGTGTCACATACGTCCTTGCTAGGCTTGGGTTTGGTGATGTCTGATGACGGAGACCCACTAGCTGAGACTACGGGTGAGAGAAAATTACTTTTTTTGGGTGATGGTCTCTTTTCCACATTTGGGGTTATCCTTACCTACCATGGAGGGAAATACCTGGTACAACTAGGTAGGAAGGTTAGTTCACACAATGTACCTTGCTGTCCACAGCGTCAGGTTCACCAGATCATTTTTAAATGTTTGTTTTATTTACTAATGGGGAGAGCGCAGGTTCGTGGCCTCCTTGTGAAGGTCAGAGGACAGCTCTGTGGAGCGAGTCTCCTCCATCTTTACACAGGTTCTGGGAACTGAGCTCAGATCACTGCTTGTGCAGCAGACACTTCAACTTGCTGGCCCAACCCTCGTGTGCTCTTAAAGTTCTCTGGGGACATGGAGGCAGCTGCCTACCAGGTACAGGTACCGGGTCATATTTGGGTGATGAGTGTGGTTTGCTGCTAGCTAGTGGTGACGCTCACATGACGTTGTGGGTGTGACTCAACAACACACTTGTTTGTTTGTTTTTTGTTTTTCAAGACAGGGTTTCACTGGGTAGTCCTGGCTATCCTGGAACTCACTCTGTAGATCAGGCTGGCCTCGAACCCACAAAGATCTGCCTGCCTCTGCCTCCCAACTGCTGAACAATACACTTTTAAATGGTTCATTTGGGGTTGGTGAAATAGTTCATCAGGTAAAGGCACTTGCTGAGAAAGCCTGGTGACCTGAATTTAATCCCTGGATCCTGCATAAAGGTTTAAAGAGAGAACCTACCCCATAATCTTCTGAACACCAAAATGCTTCATTTTATCACACACACACACACACACACACACACACACACACACACGCATACACACACACACACACACCACCTTAAAAAAAGAATAATATCAGTAGCTAGGTCTCAGGCCCTCCTCACTCACACCAGTGAAATACACCTGTGCCCTCTTCCTCTGGCCCTGCACCCTGACATGCCCTGGAGTGGGACTTGAGCACTTGCCAGCACCATGCCAACCAAACCCAGCCCCATGGGCACTGGGCATGGGTCCCTGAGCGGCCTCAGGAGGAGGAAGCTGCAGGGTGTGTGCGGTGGTGGGGATCTTGGCTGAGCCGTGTGATTGGATGGTAGAGGACCTGTGACTCTTAGGCTCTCATAACTCGTGCTTTCTGTCAGCACCTGGGCAAACAATGGCTGAGTGAGAGGAGGTGGGTGGAGGGCACGTGAGGTTCTGATTCTGCCTGCTAGCAGATGCGTCTTGGTCATGGCATCTGATAACAGGTTCCCACTGACCACCGGGAGCCAAGGGAAGCTGAGATGCACAGCAGGTAGAAGTCATACGCACTGTGGGGCTTCCCAGCAGATGAAGTTGGGCAGACTCAAGCCTGTCTTGGGATTCCCCTTCCAACTGTCTGGGCCCAGAGCTGGAGCGGGGAGTTGGGAGAGAGACTTGAGTCTGCCCAACCTGGCCGGGAGCCTGAGGTTCACAATCTTGTGCGGCAGGCTTCCTCCGACTCCAGTGTTTGGGCTCTGCCGTGCCTGCACCTTCTGCGCATGCTCTTCTCTCCATCAGTACCACTGGTCCTGCCCACAGCTGCCTGCGTAGCTTGCGGTCAGGCACTCCAGCACTGTGTTACCTGTTCTAACTCTGGAGTCTCCTCCACGTCGTTTCCTTCCCAGTGTGCACCCTAGTATAATTCCTTATGGCCATTTTTTGCAGCTACCTTGACAATAGAATCACATGAAACACTTGAAATACATATATGACCTGCCTCAGCTACATAGTGAGCTTGAGGCCAGCCTGGCCTACGCGAGATCCAGACTCAAACACATGCAAAGTTCTTGAGCTTTCCCCATCTATAGAGTCAGAAACTCCAGGACAGAGGCCAGACTGAGTTAATCTCCCCTCTAAATGCCTTGAGACCGGCCCATCTTTTTCTTTCACTTTGCAGCCTCACCTCCTATTCTGGTACACAGTGTGGATCTGCAGGGGTAAATGAGACGGGTCTCACCCTATAGCCCAAAACCTAGACTGTCCTGGACGCACTTTGTAGCTCAGGAAAAACTGGAACTCACTATATAGCCCAGGATAGCCTTGGACTTGGAGCAATCCTCCTGCCTCAAGTTCCACATGCTGGCATTACAGCCATGCACTCCAGCCAGGTAGTCAAGGACATTTTTGTTAGATGAATGGATATCCAGGGTGAGTGAAATGTGCTAGGTAATTTAACAGTAGTTCTAGGTGGATTAATTACTTTGCCCACAGGAGACAAGCATCCCACAAGAATGCAGGATGGAGAGGCAGTCCCTTAGAACTGAAGCTGGGAGAGGTACCATAACATTAATAAAACCCAACCTGAGGCTGGAGGCAAAGGTGAGACTGGGGACTAACCTTAGGTGGTAGGCACTGTATTAAAGCCAAATGGGCCTCCCCTTCTGGAAAAACAAATATCCCCCAATTCTGTGGAGGATGGGAGACTACTTGCAGTCAGAGGAACCGAGCTCACAGAGACCAGAGTGAATACCCTCCTTACCCCCCCCACCCCGTTCACTATGGAGACATAGTGAACACAACGATGATGGACACTTCCAGCATCCCGTCATGCTAGGTACCACTGGAAGCCTATATATATATTAGTGTGGCAAACAGTAGCCCTGAGCACTTCCCTCCTTCACAACCCTCCGCCTGCACCCCTGCCCTCCCCCAGCTGCTCCAGGTGTGTGCAGCAGGGTGCTCTGGCTCTTTGAAGCCTGGTATGGTTTGCTAACAGGCACTTCCCCACCCCAGACTTCTGCAAACGCTGTAAATGCCCTGGAAGTCAGGAGTGGAGTGGCAGAGACTCCTCTGCTACTCTATAGAGGGCACAAGCAAGGGGAGGGGGCAACAGAGGGAACGCAGCTCTCCTCTCCCCTGACACCCTTCCCCCAGGCTTGGCACCTACAAGTGCTGCTTGCCTCGTTGGATCCTGAACTTGGCTGCAACCCTGCCTGCTCTCCTTCCTGGAGTTCACTACGCAGGGGTCAGGGATGGACAGAGAGGGAGGGAAAGACCAAGGAGTCCCAGTGCCCTGCCCGACTGAGTAGATACTGTCTTTGTCATGGAAAGCCATCCAGCCTATACTCAGACACTTGGAGCCACCAGGGTTCCTCATCCTAGGGTGTAGGGGGCTGGTTTACAAAGAGGGCTATGGTGGGAGAATGGGGTGATGGCCACGTGGCCCTTGCCCCATCACCACAGGGTTACTGTCAGGCTCCACCCCCAGGGGACAGAAAGGACTGTTTTCTGCTGGGTGGGCTGCACTGGACACTGATGGTTTGTTTGACACCCACGGGCCTGGGCCGCTGAACACCCCGAGGCTACTCCCTTATGCAAATGCCTATGCAGGGCACCTCCCCGCACATCCCTGTGGCCACTGTACACATGCCCCCAAGGGCATGTGTCCCTGGGTAGTGACCTTTAGGGGCGGGTGGGGAGGGACCAGCATGAGCTAGAACCCCTGGACTTTGCCAGGCCTGCTAAACAGAATGCCTTTGAGGTAAGGAAGGCTGAGACTCTGCCAGACCCACCCCCTAGAAGCAGGGTGCTGGCCAAGTGGGTGACTTGAGGTGGCAAGGGGGTGAGGGTATGGGCAGGCCTAAACATATCCTCCAAGAGTGCAGAAATTCTCAGTCCATTCTGCTCCTGAGAGGCTCTGGAAAATCTGCTCCAAGACCAAGAGAAAGCAGGTGGTGGGCAGCAGTTAGCAGGTGGGGTTCTTCTGCTGCTATGTTGGGCACAGCCAGGTACTGCCAACACACCACACTGGTGCTGATACTGTTTGCTCATTGTAGCCATTCTTTTCCCCAACGCTTAGGGTTATGTGCGCTGGGACTGCCCTCAGCCATGTTGTCCAAACATGCTGGGTTACAGGTGTGTGCCACCATGATGGATTACAGGTGTGTACCACCATTCAGGATTACAAGTGTGTTCCAACATGGTGGATTACATGTGTATCCAAACATGCTAGATCACAGGTGTGTACCACCATGTTGGTTTAGAGGCATACCAAGCATGCTGGATTACAAGTGTGTACCACCATGCTGAATTATAAGTGTGTACCACCATGCTGGATTACAGTTGTGTACCACCATGCTGGATTTCAGGTGTGAACCACCATGCTGGTTTACGGTATTCTGGGCATAAGATAGAGCCTTGTGCCTGCTGGGCAAGTGTCCTACCAACTGTGTTACATTCCCAGCCCTTGTTTATTACTTTAAGATAGGGTCTCACTGTATAGCCCAATAATTCTCTTGCCTCAGCCTCTTGAGCACTGGGATTGCATGCATGGCCCACCATGCCTGGCTTAGTCCTGTTTATATGGTGCTTTTATTTACTGTTTATGGGGGATCTTCCTGGAGTTGGATGGAGATGAGGCACACTACAGAAACTGTTGGGGTTTTGATCTTGTCTACTGCTTCCTCCCTAATTCATTGTCTACTTTCCAGGGGGACTCACAGTGCCCACGTAGTAGTATGGCAGGCCAAGGGCAGAAATCTGCTCTGCAAGGCCAGGTTTCTGAGAAACGCCGTTGGCCTGAGCTTCAAACACTCTGCATTGTCAGGATGCCCTACTGGCCCAGGGCTTGGCCTTGGATCTCTGATGGGAGTCCAGTACAGTGTTCTGGTGACCCTCCTGGCAGGAGCACCACAAGGCAACACTCCACACAGGGAGTCACTTTCTGTCTATAAACAATGTCCTGCAGCTCCAGGATGGGCAGGAAGGCTCCATGCAGAGGGAGTAGCAGGTGAAGGTTGGATGGCTGGAGACAAGAATGTTTCTCTGGAAGGCAGCTCCAGGCACTGTCGGGCGGGTGAGAAGCTTAGGAAAGGGGCAGTCGTGGCAGAGGCACCCAGGAAGGTCAGGAGAGCCTCCTTTCATCCAATGGAGTAAGAGAACGGTGACCAAGAAGAGCCCTAAGATTTACTATGAGGAGAGCTGACCTGTGGGGTAGGATGGGCCACTGGAAGGCCAGTGTCCAGCCAGCTTGCAGTCAGTCTCTGCCATACCTCCACAGCCCTTTCTTCCCCTTCCTCTGGGAAGCCTGCCCCTCCCCTATCTATTGTTCAGTAGAGACCCTGAACCCTTTGACCTTAGGACTCTTAGCTTTGAACAATTGCTAGGGCAAATGTGGGCCTGGAGCACATGTGGCGTGGAGCTGAGTTTCGGGAAGGCTGCATCCTGACCACACCAAGAGCAAGATGCTGTGACCCGCATGAGGATTGTGGACCCGGCAGAGCACTGCAAGACCAGGCCTGGCTGAACCCATTTGCTGGAGGGCTGAAGTCGCCTCTGACTGCACCTGCAGAGGGAGGGGAGACCTGGGAGTACAGAAAGAGGGGCACAAGGGACTGCATTGAAGGTATCTTATGTGTGTTATAATTATGTTGGCCTGCCCTGCCACCTGGGTACCCTGTCCCTTTAAGAGACAAGCTCTGCCCACTCCCAATCTCAAAGCACCTCCTCTCTTCCTCTCTCTCTCTCTCTCTCTCTCTCTCTCTCTCTCTCTCTCTCTCTGTCCATTCTTCTTCTGAAGAGGCAGTCTCTGCCTCCCTTCCCCCTCTCTGTGTGTGTCTCTCTCTCCCTCTGCCTCCCTCTCTCTCTCTCCTCCCATACTTCCTACTCTCCTATACCCTCCCATACTCATTAAATAAACTCTTCATACCCAAGCTCTCTGTGTCTGATATATCTGTCTACCTTCCACCCACCGCAGTCTCCCACCCACTGTGGGACCTGCCAGGGACATCCGCGCTGCCATAAATCATGACAGTATAGAATATTCCACCTCAAGATGCATGGGCAAAAAAAAAAAAAGCAACTAAGAATTGATTAACATTTACTAAGCACTCTGTGAATTTCCCCATTTTGATTCACTGAGTCTTTTAAATTTGTATGAAATTTTTCCATGTTTGCATGTGTGTGCATGTGCATGTAGAGGTCAGAGGTCAATGCCAGGTGTCTTCTTCAATCACTCTTCACGTTGTCATTTTGATGCAGAGTCTGTATCTGGGTCAGCTAGGCCGACTAGCTAGTGATTCCCATTAGTCTCCAGCCACCAGTGCTGTGATTATAGGAGCATGTAGTCATGTGAGTTTTTTAAAGTAGGTGCTGGTGATCTGAACTCAGGCCCCTGTAGTTGGAGGTCACTTATTCACTTCCCAGCCACCCAGACTCCTGAAATGATCACACAGAAACTATATTATTTAAAACACTGCTGTCCAATCACTTAAGCGTATTGCTAGCTAGCTCTTATATCTTTGGTTAACCCATTTCTATTAATCTGTGTATTGTCATGTGGCTGTGGCCTACCAGCAAGGTTCTGGTGCATCTGTCTGCTATCTACGGTGATGGCTACATGTCTTCTTCCTAACTCCGCCTACTCTCTCCTCCTCCATCTGCTTGGAATTCCCACCTTGCCCTATTCTGCTAAGCTACTGGCTGAAACAGATTTATTCATTAACCAATAAAAGCAACACATAGACAGAAGGACTTCCCACACCAGGCCCCCATGCTTGTATGGCAAACACTCTACCAGCTAAATTTTCTCTTTAGCTCTCAATTCAGTCTTCATAGCAGCCTTTTGAGGTAGGAATTACTACTTCTCTTTTATAGACGAGGAAATGAGGCTCCAAATGTCTGAGTCACTTACCCGAGTCACAGTTCAGTTCCTCAGAAACCAAAGGAAGCATGTCACAGAGGAGCAAAGGGAACCTCCCTGTGTTTGGAGGTGGTCATTTCATCAGGCCTGAATCAATAACCTCATAAGGATGTGAGGTCTGGGTTTGGAGCAATGTTTAGAATGCCTGTGGTTCTGTCAGAGGCCTGGGGTTTCATTTCCAGCACCCACTTCCAACAGCTCACAACACTTATAACTCTAGTTCCAGGGGATCTGATGCTGTCTGACCTCTATGGTGACCTGAACTCACATGCACAGTCACACAAATGTAAATTAATATATGTCATATATACATATTATATATTATATAAATTAATACAGTATACCAACACCTCCAGGCTCTTTACACAAAGCTCAAAGTTAAAGATTTTTGTCTTAGTTAAGGTTTCTATTGCTGTGAAGAGACCCCATGACCACAGCAACTGTTATGAAGGAAAACATTTAATTGGAGCTGGCTTACAGTTCAGAGGTTTAGTCTATTACCTCATTGGTGGGAAATATAGTTGCATGCAGGCAGACATGTTGTTGGAGAAGGAGCTACATCTTGATCCTCAGGTAACAGGAAGTGGTCTAGGACCCTGGGCATGGCTTGAGCGTATATGAGACCTGAAAGCCCACCCTCACAGTGACACACTTCCTCCAATAAGGCCACACTTCCTAAGGGTGCCACTCCCTTTGGGGGCCATTTTCTTTCAAACCACCAGAGAAGCTAATGTGTAACTTGAGAGATTTGGCATATAAACCTGGCTTTGGGGTTCCCTCTTGCAAATTCAAGAACTGATGCTTGGGTCCAAATCCTCGTGTCCCAGTAAGGCAGCACTCATCCAGGGAACAGCAGATGTCTCATCAATGACTGTTATGTCCATCTCCTGCTGGCTACACACCACCTTGGTCTCACACTCATGGAGTATACTTGCTCTGTAGACACAGACATAGAAAACAGGGTTAGCTAGGTCATTGAGATGGCTGGCCGGGTAAAGGCAATTGCCTGATGGCCTGAGTTGCCCACATGGTGGAAGGACGGAACCAACCCCACAGGCTGTCCTCTGACCTCCATGGTGTGACATAGAATATGCACACACACTGAATAAATAAATGAATGAATAAATGTTACAGAAAAGAAGGGGAGAATATGATGAGAAGGCCCATAGAAATGGACCCTAAGAGATCTTTTAAAACCTCCGTGGACTTTGAGTCCTAGGAAGGAGCCAGTAATGATTACATGATAAGTTGTGTGCAGAAAATCCATATATTTTTGTGTGTGGATTGTCATTGTGTCTGACTGTCACTTGGTGATCTAGTTAATGTGCAGCTTCTTATATCTTTCCTCAGAGAGTCCAGAGCAGGATCTTCCCTGAGGGTCAGGATTCTGAGCCCCCTCCTTCCTAGGATTCCTTCCCCGGAATCAAATGCACGGTGCCACACCGTGTAGTCTCCTCTTGAACCACATTTTAGAAATGTGACTTTTGTCCCTGGATACCCAGAATAACTGTGTTGCCATAACAGGTGATGCTAGACCTGGGCCCAGGCCCAGGCCTTGTCCATGATCCTGTTGACCACAGCTAAATCTGTCCAAAACGCACCCAATTTAAGAATCTTCCAGCTGGGCCTGATGGTTTCTACCTGCAATCCCAGCATTCAGGCAGTTGAGGCAGGAGTGCCCATGAGCTGCTGGCTTGCCTGAGCTGCACAATGAGACCCTGCCTCTTTCTGGAGGATTCAGCCAAGGCTCACAATCTGGCTTTCTGTCCTAGGAGCTTTAAGGATAGCTGCTCAGCCTCTCCCTGCAGGTGATGGTGCCAGGCCAGAGTGAAACCTGTTTCCCTGCTCATCACACAGGTTTGAATGAACTGCTCTGGGCTGGGCTTGGTGTCAGAGGAGGGAAATTTACCTTCGCCACAGCTCGGCCCAGCCCTCCATCACTCCCACACAACGTGAAGGGTTGGTTTGTGATCCTGTACAGAATTGCATGCAGGCTTGCTGTGGCTGAGTGGATTCATAGGCAGCAGAGGAAAGGAACTGGCTTGTCTGTCACTGGACAAAGTACACTGACTTTGCGAAAAGGAATCACATTGGGTGTGTGAGTTAGAGATCCAGTCTCAAACCCTGAGAGTTGTAGAGTAGGACTGACATGGGCCATACCCTTGACAGTGCACTGTGTTACTCTCCTGTGATCACTATGGGTCACCAGATAAAGCCACCCGATGAAGAGCTGGCTTCTGGGTGTGGGATTAGAACCCTCACCGCAGAAGAGAACTGAAGGGCTCATTGTGAGACAGTATCTTCCTGTGTAGCACAGGCTAGCCTCAGACTTCAAACCCTCCTGCGTGCCAAGATTGTAGCTGTGTGCAGCCATGCTTAAGCAGAAGTGACGATCTCATGGGGTTGCCTCCTTTTAAACTCCCTCTGTCCAGTCACTCTTGTGGCCCACCATAAATCCCACAAGTAGATAGAATTTCTTCACTTTTTTGTAGTTTTTGTATTTTATTTTAAATTTTGTGTGTGTGTGTGTGTGTGTGTGTGTGTGTACGCGCAAGTGTGCCCGTACATGTTCACATATGTGCATGGGTACAGTTGCCCTTGGAGTCCAGAAAGGATGTCGGCTCCCCTGGAGGTGAAGTTACAGCAGCTTAGAGTCAGCGAGGTGGGTTCTGGGAACCACTCAAGCCTTCTGCAAGAGTGGTGAGCACTCACAACCTCTGAGCCATCTCTCCAGGCCCAATTTCTCACATTAAGAGCAGGGGCCTGTTGCTATGAGACCAGATGTGGCAGTCTGGGAAAAATCAGGTCACAGCCCTCTGCAGTCTGTCCTTAGAATGAAAAAGGGACAGACATATGCTAGAATATTTAAGCTGCAGGGAAATACAAGCCCAGTTCTTCTCCCTTGCAAAGGCACATGTTTATAGTCCTACCTGGAACTTGCCGCTGTGCACCTCAGCACATGGGCTAAGCCGGGTTGACTCAAGTGGTGTGGACCTTTTCACCATCTTCTGAAAACATGTCAGAAAAACCCATTGTTCATGGGACTTGAAGGCCCTTTCCTTTATTCTGCTCCATCCCCATCTATGCATGGCAGCCATCTCTCTTAATGCAGTTCCTCTTTGGGTTTTGGTTTTTCGAGACAGGGTTTCTGTGTAGCTTTGGTGCCTGTCCTGGAACTCAACACTGTTCACCAGGCTGGGCTCGAACTCACAGAGATCTGCCTGCCTCTGCCTCTCGAGTGCTGGGATTACTCAGTTCCTCTTTGGGTTTTGAAGGGAAGGCTCATTCTCCCTTCCATTATGCCACCTTGGATATGATGCTGGTCTCACCCCACGTGAGGCTTTCTCTCCTAACGATCATTTTTATCATTTTGAAGGGTATTTTTTTGTGTGTGTCAGGTCCTTTTGGGGCCTTTATTTATCACTCCTAACACATAGGGTTTACATGCTCAAATCACAGCATGTGTTCTCAAAGCCCTGAGAGCAGGCTGGGGACATGGCTTAGCCCAGCACGCATGAGTCCTTGGGTTTGGTACTCATCACCAAACAAAACTGGGTGTGTTGGTGCATGACCTATAATCCCAGAACTCAGAAGGTAGAGGCAGGAGAATAAGGTCATCCTTGGCTATACAGTGAGGCTAGCCTAGGCTACATAAGACCCTATCTCAAAACAAACAAAGAAACAAAAATACCCAAGGGGAGATATTGAAATGGGCCTATCTCATGGGTGAGGAAACAGGGTACTTAAGGGGTCTTTTGGGGTGGCTTCTGTGTTTTTAATTTAGACTCTTATGTCCCAATGAGTTTTATTTCAGAAGATTCTGGTCTGACACCCAACCTTGGTCATACAACTGGGTATGTCCCAGTTAGTTTGGAAAGCCTTTGGCCCTGAGGAAGAAGGCCTGGCTGTCCAATACAGGACACTCAGCCACACACCGATATTGAGTACCATTTGGAATTGACTTGTGCTCCTAGTGTTAAACTAACACCAGGTTTTCAAGTGTTATTGTCAGTTAAAAAGGAAAATATTTCTGTGCTTTTTACATACTATAATGATAACAGTTAGGATATAATGAGTTAAAGAAAACACACTGAAATTAATTTCACGTCTTAGTATATAGCCCAGGTTGGCCTTGAACTTGCTGTATATCCCAGGCTGGTCCTGAACCCTTGATCTTCCTGCCTTAGGCTCCAAAGAGCAGGAATTGAAGACATCTTACCTCTTTGCCTATTTACTGTGTCTATTAGAAAATATAAAATGACATTCATGACAGACACTTTCTTCCTATTGACATCAATTGCTCTCTTGCCCCATGGACCTCTGGGTGGGACAGTTTCCTACCTGTAATCCTGACTGCCTGGAAGTTACACAGGATGGGAGGAAGGGCCAGGTGACTCTGTAACAGAGTTCAGGTTAGAAAGACAACTGCACTGGCTTTGGTCATCACTTAAAGAACAGGGGTTGGGGCTATGAACCCTGGCAGAGTGCTTGCCTAGTTTGTGAAAGGCAAGAACAAAATAAAAACAAACAAAAGACAGGCTCCAGCCCCTCTAACAAGTTCCTACAATCTAAGAGACAACAAACAGAAGACAGGCTCCAGCCCCTCTAAGAAGTTCCTACAATCTAAGCGACATTTAGTGCTGCAGTTCAACCCAGGGCCGGTTCTGTAGGAAAGTCCCTGTTCTTGTCTCTTCACAAGGAAGAATTCAGTCGAGAGCTGCAGACCGTCTAAGGAGAGAGCCTGGAGTGGGCTGCTCCACGATCAGGCAGCACAGGGGGCTCTGTGTGGTGAGTCTGCGGATTAGAAAGGCTTTATGAATATTTATTGGGTGGGTAGCATATTCATGAGGTAAAGTGACTCCTTTCCCCTCTCAAATCAGGTGGACTGGATTGCCCCTTTAGAGTATTTCTTCCCATGATCCTCCAGGAACGCTCACAGGAGGTCAAACCCACAATGATACCAGGGTCATGAGGACGAGGACTGTTCACTAGAGCACACATGTGGGCCAGTGTCCGGGGACAGCTCATCTGCAGCCGCAAGGGTGTTTAGCCACAAAGGGGCATTCTGACCGCTGGCAGACACAGCTAACAAGGAGCAGCTGTGGTTCTCTTGGTTAACTCGTACCCAGCTCCTCTCTGAGACTTTGTTTTGAGACATGGATTCCCTGTGTAACAGCTCTGGCTGTCCTAGAACTCACTCTGTAGGCCATGCTGGCCTTGAATACAGAGATCCGCCTGTCTCTGCCTCCTGAGTCCTGGAATAAGAGCTGTGCGCCAACATGCCTGGTCCACTTGAGATTTCTTGTCCATAATTGATCTCATTGCTATCTGATAGATTCACAACTACCCAGCGAGAGATGTATGTAGGTGTATTTATATATTGTGGATGTGTGTGTGGTGTAGGCAGTTGTGTGCATGTTGATATGCAGATATGTCTGCTCATACATGATTCTGTGAAGGCCATATTTGCACATGGCATGTCTTCTTTATCACACTTCACCTTTAAAAAAGAATTTATGCTTATGAGCGTCTGCATGTATCATGTTGTCTTAGTCCTTTTTCTATTGGTGCAAAGAGAAACCTTAACCAAGGCAACTTATAGAAGAAAACATCATTGGGACCAGCTTACAGTTTCACAGTTAGTCCATTATCATCATGGCAGGGAGCATGGTGGCAGGCAGGCAGGCAGGGTGTTGGAGAAGTAGCTGAGTGCTACATCTTGATCTGTGGGCAGCAATCAGAGACAGAAAGAGACAGAGGCTGGTGTGGACTTTTGAAACCTCAAAACCCGCTCCCAGTGACACACCTTCTTGAACAAGGCCACACCTCCTGATCTTTCCCAAACAGCTCCACTAGCTGGGACCAAGCACTCAAACATATGAGCGTATGGGAGCCATTCTCATTCGAGCCACCAGATATGTCTACCATGTGCGTGCCTGGTGTCCAGGGAGGCCAGAAGAGATGTTGGATCTCTGAAAACTGGAGTTACAGATGGTTGTTAGCCACTAAGTGGGTGCTGGGAACTGAATTCAGGTTCTCTGTAAGAACAGCAAGTGATTTTAACCACTGAGCCATGTATTCAGCTCTCCCCCCCATCTTATTTTACTTTATTTTTTTAAACAAGCTCTCACTGAACCTGGGGCTCACTGATCAGCTTGAAGTCTGGGGCTCGGCTCTCCACCTCTCAGTGCTGAGATTACAGTGTGCACCACACATCACTGTTTACACGGTACTGGGGTCCAAGCTAAGGTCCTCGTGTGCACTGAGAACAAACACTACACACTGAGCTATCTCCCACAGGTGCTACTGATTCTTACATTGAAGCAAGCATACAGGAACACACCCCCGCCCCCAGCACTCACACACTACACTGAATTCAGGGTGCAAGAACAAGGACACACATGGGGGATGATTAGAGGCGCCACTAGTCTTTGGGGAATGCTTAGCAAGCACACTACTGTCCCTGCGGACACGCGAGCTCAGCTGGCACTGTTCCCAAAGATCCAGCTGCCTCTGCTACCACGCTCACCAGAGGACAAGCTGGTACGAAGCACTGGGGCTGAGAAATGGAGTTCCGAATTCTTCTACAGTAGCGAGTACAAGGTCACATGACGGTCTCCCAGGGAAATCTCCAGAGACAAAAAGACGCTTCCAAGATGAGTGGCTACAGAGAGGGGACATGCTCCTGACTTTCCAGTCTACACGTGGGGAAACAGACACACAGAAAGGTTGAGTAACTCCACCAAAGGCAGCACAGCCTAAGATAGAGGGAGGATTCGAACACATCACCTTCATACAAAGCTGAGAAGTTGAGCAGGAGGAGGGAGAGAGACTGGAAAAGGGGGGGCCCTTGGAGATTGAGGCACTGGTGAGGAGGGAGGGGCTGGGAAACCAGGCAGGGAGGTTGCAGGCCCCAGCACTCCCTGCTTCTGCTGGCCAACCAGATATGCTGGGGACTTAAGAAGGACACAGGGCTCGCCCAAAGGAATAGATCACATGTGGTCCTCCCAGACCCTGTCAGCAGAGCTCTGGATCTGAGTGTCCTTAGAGCCAGCTGACATTGACTCTAAGCAGAGACATTCCAAACCCTGGAGGAATGTAGCAATGCGAGCCTGAGATGCGGCTAGGGAGTGGATGGTGTCAGGAGTCTAGCCAAGGCTGGGGTACATGTCCTCAGCAAATATTTTCAGTTCCTACTGCATGTGGGACACCCTACTGTGTGCACGACTTGGGGCTGAGGCACTCATGAACTCTAGGCCTGAAGCCCTTGGCATTAGTCCATGGGGCATGGGTGGCCCACTCTTCAAGGAGTGGAGGCGCTTCTACCCCTCTCCCATCCTCCGTTCCCTCCTTTTGAGCTCCTTGGAACCTGGGAGAGGCAGGGCCATGCAATCTGAGTTACTATCTTTTGAATGCTGGGCTGGGACAGTATTGCCACCCCACCCCTGTCACCACCTCACGCCTGGCCTTCTGAGGCCAGCTGTCCCCAGGCTGAGTCCACAGACGTGGGGCCCTTGATGCTGCCCCTTGCTCTGAGAGTGCATTCCTCTCCGGCTGGAATCTGCACCAGGAACAAGACAAACAACCCCAGAGAAGTGTAAGCCCAAGTGGCATAGCGGTGACAGGTGTGCCTTGAGTCAAGCAAATCTTCCCCATCCCCCAGGGAGGTGATCCTGAACAGGTCCAGGACCCAGGGCTCAGGGCCAGTAGGTCTTCACTGCTGCCTCCCTCAATGGCTTTGTGGTCCGAGGACCCTCCCATTCCTGATTCCCAGCCTTGACATTTTACTATCAGGGGCATGGCTATACAGTAGGCATTTGCCTTAGTGCCCCCTGTACCCTCTGATCCAACACTTAGCCTGGGGGCAGGCAGCTGGGCTTAAAAAAATAAATCAAAACAAAAGTCAAAAAGAGTCACTGAGTGGTTAAAGATAGTAATGAACCCAGGTGGGGAGCTGCTGGAGGCCCACAGAGCTGACCTACAAGGTGTTAGCACTGTGGGAGGGTGCCGGCCCAGGCCCAGATTGCTTATATGTGTACAAGGGTAGCCAGATGACGGGCATGTGGGCCACTGTCATTAAACCCTGCATGAGAGCACTTCTAACGTTGCCAGACTCCGTGTTCAGTAGGGTCTCAGGAACGGTTTTTCCAACAGGGTTTTATTTTAATCTTTAAAAGTTTCTGAATCATTTGTGCATCAGTCCTCTCTTTCCACAGTGTGAGTCCTGGGGATTGAGCCTAGTTTCGGGCTTGGTGGCAAGCATCTTTCCCTACTGAGCCGTCTTACCAGCCCTAATAGGTTTTAACATGTCCTCGTACCAATATGCCACCAATCGATTTTGTCCTCTTTTTACTTTTGGAATAGACTTTCAGTTTGTGCCTGTTATATAGCAGTTTCCTGTAAACAGAGACTGCGCTTTTGTTTTCCAGCTGCCTAGACCCGAATAACCACACAGAAACTATATTAATTATAACACTGTTTGGCCAGTGACTTAGGCGTATTCCTAGCTAGCTCTTACATCTTAAGCTAACCCATTTCTATTAATCTATGTAACACCACAGGCTGTGACTTACCAGTAATGTTCTGGCATTTTTCTCCTTCATCGGCTACATGGCATCTCTTTGACTCCATCTACTCTCTTTCTCTCTATCTCTGTTTGGATTTCCCACCTAGCTTTACTCTGCTAAGTCACTGGCCTAAACAGCTTTATTCATCAACCAATTAAAAACAACACATATACAGAAGGAATCCCACATCATCTTCCCTTTTCTGTCTAATTAAAAGGAAGGTTTTAACTTTAACATAGTAAAATCACATGTACAAAATAGTTATGAAGCAAGAATTATAGTTACAATATTTAGTCCATTTACATTTGACAAATTAAGAAAAATATTCTATCATCTATCATATCTTTGTGAGTCTAAAGTTTTATATATAATTTATCTTTCATCATAACTAAGAAAAACTATAATTACAACTATCTAGTATTCAACTCTCTCAAAGACCCAAGAAGGATATAATATTACCTAAGTAAACAGGAAGTGCATTGTAAGCAACTTCCAAAGTTCTAGTATTGATAGAGACATCTTGCTACCTTGACAGCAAGGTGCCAAAAGGCCAAAGTTCTTTTGTAATGTTGGGGCATCCATCTTCAGCCTACAGGCCCATAATATCTGGCAGACTTTTCAGTGAAGCAGGCAATTTGAAGATATGTTCTGCCTTGTACTGGCAAAGTAAACAAGATTAGAAAAGTATGTACAGTCTGTTTTAACAAAATTAATCTCAAATTTGTATCTATATACAAAATTTGTATAGAATGTACAAAAGTCCAATCCAATGTAAAACACTTAAAACTAGTAGCTGCTTTTTAAAAAAGTGATTGAATAATCTACTTTTTTATCTTATCTTATATTTGGGAAGGGGTTTTGCTTTTGTTTCCACAGGAGAAGAAAAGCTATGGATACTATTAAAATTGATAAAGATTTGATTTGAACAAGGCATCTCTTAATTAGAAGAGATGATAGTTCATTAAGAACCATGGCCATTTAATTTAAACTAACCTATAAAACTAGCAAATGCTTTTCATTTGATCAGATATAACTTGCCAAAAGAGAATCTCCCCAAAATTAGGGTTGGGGAAGGGTTTTGTTTCTGTCTTTTCAGGAGAATGAAGACATCCAGCTAAGGCATCTGAAGACCACTGGATGAATGAAGAAAAAGTGCAAATCATCCAGAAAAAATGTCTCAGGAAAAAGAGTAAATTGGCTACTGGTATACCACATTTCCAACAGGGTAAAATTTCATAAATCTTCCCAAATGTTCGTTTCTGCTATTCTCTACAAACGTATAATGCAAATGGTCTTTTTGTATTCCCAGTCTAGTTAAAGACCAAAGCTGGCTTTGGAGTTGGAGTGTGGTTCTCTCCTTCTCTAAACACAAGTAGCTTATTAAAGTGAAATCCAAAATCTCTGTCTCATGTCAGAAGAGCCACCTGATATGGGACAGAAAAAAAAATTTAAGAACTTTTTTATTGTAACTAATCTCATAACCCTTTGGTTTATATAGACCCCTTAACAGCTTTTCTTAAGGTATAAGATATATATGTGTGTGTGTGTGTGTGTGTGTGTGTATAATGCATTATATATATTAAACTTTTTGTCATGATATTATTAATGGTCATATAGAATACTAACTAATTCTAGAAAAAGGTTTCATCTACCTTCCTATACATGACTTTGGGTTTGAGTCTCTATCAGTTTTCTGCAGTGAACCATGAGCACACCTAACAGTGACCTTTGAAGTCTCCATAAGGAGGCTGGGGCTCCACAACAACGATTCCTCCATAACTATGAAAACACCACCTAAAGATCAGCTTTGGACTACAAACTGCCCAGAACAATTTCAAGGTGGCTAGCTGAGATGATCCAGCCTAACAGACTACTCTAGCCAGGACTTGAGACGAGCCCTGCACTTTCCCATTACACAGAGACTGGACAACAAATGATCAAGCTCTCCCTCTCTGGACTTGACAATTAACCAAGAATTTTTATTTTCAGGATCCCCTAAGGATACCATCACCCTCAGACAGCAGGAAGTAAATTTAAGAATATGACACCTACATTCCCAAGAGGTAGGGTTGGTGGCTTTTGGTTATTCAATGGTTATGGATATTCGTCATTGTTTGAGGGGCTTGGTTACAAGTTGTTACTGGTAAAGGTCAGGGGAAAAGCTAAACAAAGGAAAATTAGATTCAAGGTTCTTGCTTTGAAAAGAAAAAAGGGAGGATATAAATATATATAGAGAGATAGATATGTTAAGATAAAAAGGTAGATTATTAAATCTACTTTTAAAAAGCAACTACTAGTTTTAAATGTTTTACATTGAATTGAACTTTTGTATATTATATACAAATTTTGTATATAGATCCAAATTTGAGATTAATTTTGTTAAAACAGATTAAATTTGTTAAAACAGACTGTATATATGTTTCTAATCTTGTTCAAGGTATTGTACCTACACAGCTCATTTAACAGTGTTATGCAAACTTCTAGTCCTTGAAAGTTATTATTACCAATTGTTTAGGAAATACAGGTTAGTCACCTATTACAATCGAATTTGTAGTCATATTAGGTATGTTTTCAAGGTCAAACAGAGATATATTTTAAATAGACAGGTGATCTTCGGCACTCCAAGGACCTACAGAATATGGCATTTAAAAGGTTTTAAGAACTTAGATTTTTCTCAGCAGTGAAGCCACTGGGAAAGGAAGTGCCCTTGCCTCAACTGCTGACACTATGCTGTCTTAATAGGACAGGTAGGACACAAAAGAGAGTGACTATCAAACCTTGCCCAGACAAGGTGGGACAGTCCTTCAAAAACCCTGCTTCATAGAAAAGTATGTCATATATTCTAGACCTGTAGGCCAAAGATGGATGCCCCAACACTGCAGAGGAACTTTGGGTGACTGTCCCAGGGAGTCAGCTGTTTCTGTCATTTCTCACAATTTTCAGAAGTTGCTTGCTCGCATTTCCTGCTTACTCAGTTAATATTATTTCCTTCTTGGGTCTCTGAGAGAGTTGAAGACTAGACAGTTACAGTTATAGTTTTCCTTGTTTACCTGACACAGAAAGCAAGTTATGCTAGAAACTAAATTAGGTACAGACTTTGAACTCACCAAGATAGGATAGATACAGAGTATTTTCTCTGAATTTGTCAAATGCAAAGGACTAGACATTGTTGATGTACTTATTGCCTATATATATTGTATATAGTTATTGAGCTTACTGTATATAGTTTTTCTTATTTTTGACAAAAGGGGAAATATATTGATATTTTATTTATGTTTTTTAAAATTTATTTTATGTGCATTGGTGTGAAGGTGTCAGATCCCCTAGAACTGGAATTACAGACAGTTGTGAGCTGCTATGTGGGTGCTGGGAATTGAACCCTGGTCCTCTGGAAGAGCAGCCAGTACTCCTAATCTCTGAACCATCTCTCCAGCCTTTTATTTATACTTTTATAAATAAAGCTAGCCTGAAGATCAGAAAGTAAAACTAAGCCACTGGAGGCTAGGCAGTGGTGTCACACACCTCCTTTAATCTCAGGATTTGGGAGACAGAGGCAGATGGATTTCTGTGAGTTCAAGGCCACCCTGGGCTTCACAAGATCAATACAGAAACAGATCCAGATGGGGTGGCTCACACCTTTAATCCTAGCACTAGAGAGGAATATAAGCTGGAATAAGAGAAGAACTTGTTCTCTTTCAGTCTGAGTATTTCTTAGAGGTAAATGCTCTCTAGTGGTTGACTGCTTTGCTTTTCTGATCTTCAGGTTAAACCCCACTATCTGTCTCTGGGTTTTTATGTACTTAATTGATACATAAAATAGTTCATACTTTATCCTATATTTTGAAGTGCATGTATGTATCAGAATGGTAAAATCTAGCTATTAACTTCACGGAGGCATTGACTTTGTGGTGGAAACAATTAACACTCGCTCTCTCAGCACGCTGCAGCAATGCTCTGTGCTGAAGCAGGCCTCTGTCAGCACACTGCAGTAGTGCTCTGTGCTGAAGCAGGCCTCTCTCGGCATGCTGCAGTAATGCACTGTGTTGAAGCAGGCCTCTCTCAGCATGCTGCAGTAATGCTCTGTGCTGAAGCAGGCCTCTCTCAGCATGCTGCAGTAATGCTCTGTGCTGAAGCAGGCCTCTCTCAGCATGCTGCAGTAATGCTCTGTGCTGAAGCAGGCCTCTCTCAGCACGGGGCAGTAATGCACTGTGTTGAAGCAGGCCTTTCTCAGCATGCTGCAGTAATGCTCTGTGCTGAAGCAGGCCTTGCTGACTTAGGTAGAAAGATCAGAGGTCAGTGCTTGTCGGGACTACAGAATGAAGTCAAGGCCAGCCCAGGCATCTTAGCGAGACCTCCTCCCAATGTTAAAAAGGAGAATGGGGGAGAAGACCGAGAGCATGGCAGAGCCCTGGCCTACTATATGCAAGGCCCTGGACTCAGTCTCTGCACTGAGGAAGAGATAAAGCAGAGAGAGAGAAAGAGAGAGAGAGAGAAAGAGAGAGAGAGAGAGAGGAGGAGGAGGAGAGGAGAGAGCCAACAACATATTTTCATTAACTAGCTGCCCTTCTGTACCACAGACCTCATTTGTTAGTTTGATTTTAAGACAGGAACTGATATAGTTCAGGCTGCCCTTGAGCTTGCTACGTAACCAAGGATGGCCTTGAACTTTTGATTCTCTTGTTTCTACCTCCAGAGTGCTGGATTCACAAGTATGTGCCCCATGCCCCATCTCTGCAGTGCTGAGGATGGAACCCAGGGCTTTGTGTATGCTAGGTAAGCACTCTATCCATTGAGGCCCATTCTGGTACACAGATCTCTTGGCTGTATTCTTCCATCTGTCATGTACCCTGTGATTGACAGCTCTCCAACCATCCTCCCCTCTGACCATCCAACCTCTTTAGTGCCTTCCACTAAAACATTCTGCCCTAGAACCCCAACCTCCACCCTACCCACAAGCTCCACCCACTCCAAGGACTATCCAGAGGTCAGGAGGGGTGGGGAGGGTCTTCTCACAGCTCCACCTCCCCAGCTAGCAGTGGTGCCCTCACATTCACACTGTCCTTGTCTGACACCTCCCCATCAAGGCTGCACTAGCCTGGGAATCTCAGATCTTGGCTTTGAACTCTGCATGTCCAATAGCTGACTATAAGACCCTAGACGAATTATCACTTTTCCCCCAGGTCTCAGTTTCCCTACTGGTACACCTGAGAGATTGGACTATGGGAGCTTCTCCACTGTGGTCACTCCTGGAAGCCATAGCAGTCCAGGCTCCATTACTCTAGGGTGGGTCCTAGGTAGGGTGTGTCACAAAGCCTTCCAGGTGTCTGACAGCTAGGAGACTGGAAACTCCCTAAAGTGGCCAGGCTAGAACATGGGTGCCATTAGAGGCATCAGGGAGATCACTTCTAAGGCTCTGACCCGGTGACCCTCCCCAGGGCCTGATAGAAGTGACCAGAGGTGACACTCTGACAGCTCTATCTTTTCAGCATCTCCCATGTGCTATCAGTGTACAGCCAAGGAGTTAAAGTCCCCAACTCTTGTGGATTGGGGATAAGAAAATGCCAGGAAGAAGCCAGCCATGGCGATGCATGCTTGTACATGGGAGGCTGCAGCAGGAGGATTGCTGTGAATTTCAAACTAGTCTGAACTACCATACAGAGTAGCAAAAAAG
>PVIU01025513.1:0-23641 GCA_004026605.1 Ondatra zibethicus
AAGCATGAAACAGAGAGAGCTAACAGGGAATGGTGAGGGCTTTTGTAGCCTCAAAGCAGGCCTCCAGTGACACATCTCCTCCAACAAGGCCACACCTCTTAATCCTTCCCAAACAGTTCCAACTGGTGACCAAGTATTTAAACATGTAAAGCTACCATTGTGGTGGTTTGAATAAGAATGGCTTCTGTAGGCTCATATATTTGAATGCTTAATTACCAGGGAGTGGAACTCTTTGATAGGAATAAGAGGTATGACCTTGTAGGAGGAAGTGTATCATTAGGGCTTTGAGGTTTCAAAAGCCTATGCCAAGTCCAGGTTCTTGCGTTGCCTGCAGATCAGGATGTAACTCTCAGCTGCGTCTCCAGCACCATGCCCACCATGCCTGCTGCCATGCTTTCTGCATGGTAACAATGGACTAAGCTTCTAAAACTGTAAGCAAGCCCCCAATTAAATGTTTCCATTCCTAAGAGTTGTCTTGGTCATGGTGTTGCTTCACAGCAATAAAACAGTGACTAAAACAACCCCTAAGCGTGTTTTTAGGTAGTACATATGTATGTGTCCCCTTACACAATATATTGTAGTCTTTTGTACATTTAAAATTTTTACATAAGCATACTACATTTTGTTGACAGAGATTTCTTTCCCACCAGTCCCACAGCTGTTCAGTTCCAAAGAAACACACAGAGGGCTACCTTAATTATTAACTGGTTGGCCTATTAGCTCAGGCTTTCTTATTAACTAACTCCTACATCTTAAATTAACCCATAATTCTTCTCTGTGTTAGCCACATGGCTTGGTACCTTTTATCAGTGAGGCATTCTCATCTTGCTTCCTCTGTGTCTAGGTGACTACTGCAGACTGAGCCTTTCCTCTTTCCAGAAGTCTCCTGTTCTCAATGGCCTGCCTCTACTTCCTGCCTGGCTACTGGCCAATCAGCATTTTATTAAACCAATACAAGTGACAAATCTTTACAGGGTACAAGACCATTGTCCCACAGCACTTCCCTTTTTTTCAAAACAAGAACTCTGAATCTAATCTCCTTTGTTTAGATTTTTTTCCAGACCATTATCCATAACAACTTGTAACCAACACTCTAAATAAAGATAAACATCCATAATCCATTTTTGGGAATATAGGCATAGTTTTCTAAGCTACTTTCTGCTGATTGGGGGTACTGATAATCATATGAGGACCTAAAGAAAATTTAGGATTATGGTCAAGTCCTGACTGGAGTATTCTGTGTGGCTTGATCATCTCAGCCAGCAGTCTTGAGGCTGTTCTGGATGTTGAATTCAGAGGAATTAACCCCAACAGAAGTCCTTTGAAATATTGGATCATCTGGGCCATCTGCTCCTATTTCTCAGGGGGTCTTCCTTGATCAAACCTGATATTTCTTAACTCAGGATAAATCCACAGCCTCTCATTTCCTGTGGAAACAAAAAGCAAAACCTCTTCTCCAAAGTATCATGTCTTTTGACTTAAATTTTGAAGTCAAGGCATTTTCAAAATATATGTTGGATTAATCCAGCAGCATTTATAACCAAATGTCTTTCAGCAACTGTTGCTCCTTCCTCAGCCATCAAACAATTCAAAGACAACACAATAGCATACAGTATCCTGATTCTCTGTGTATTTTCCATCTTTACATGGCTTTGTTTTAAACTTTACTTCTTTTATTTTTATTTTTAATTTTGGTTTTTTGAGACAGGGTTCCTTTATGTATCTTTGGCTATCCTGGAACTCACTCTGTAGACCAGGCTGGCCTTGAACTCACAGAGATCCACCTGCCTCTGCCTCCCAAGTGCTGGGATTAAAAGAGCGTGCCACCACACCCAATTACTCTCTTTATTTTTTTAAAGGACTCTATCCTTTTTCTTTTCTTTCCCAAGCCTACATATATTTTTAAACACACTGTAAACCATTTAGTATTTTTCTCCATCTGAATCTATCTTTACTGTATATCTCTCTTTTTCTGACCACATGAGTCTTTAGTTTGCTAAGCAATATGGCTAGGATTAAAGCCATGGCTTTGACAGCTGGATCCACCCTACTCCTTAGCTTTCTGAGAGTCTAGCTTTATGGCAGAGGTACTTGTAGGAGCCATGTTTATTGCCACAACTCTATGGAGTTTCTGGATCCCTGCCACCACCAAGAAGCATGTGGTCTGTTATTCATAAACAACATTTAAGTGTTTGGTGGTGGGGCCTCTTAAATGAGCTACGAGGTTTTTGCAGCTAAAGCTGAGTCAGGAAGCCTCTTTTAAATGAGTTGCACTTGCCTCTAGCAAACAGAGCCCACCCGAGAAAATGCTGCTACCAAGGAGCCATGCTTAACTCTGTTCTAGAATTACTTCCCAAGCTCACTCAGGTTTTATGTGGATGTAGTTGTCCACATTGGTGCCATTTGTTGAGCAAGATTCCTTGTTCGTTTCCCAGTTGTCCAGGAATAATTACACAGAAATCTGTATTAACTGCAATACTATTTGGTCAATAGCTTAAGTGTATTTCTTAAATTAACCCATTTCTATTAATCTGTATATCACAACATGGCTGTGGCTTACCAGCAAGGTTCCAGTGCATCTGTCTCCTGTAAGTGGCTACATTGCTTCTCACTAACTCTACCTACTCTCCCTATATATATATCTCCCTTCCAGACTGGCTATATTCTGTTAAGCCATTGGCCAAAAGCAGCTTCTTTATTAACCAATAAAAGCAACACATATACAGAAGTACTTTCCACACCATTTTCCCTTTTCTGTTTAAATAAAAAGCAAGGTTTTAACTTTAACATAGTAAAATTACATATAACAAAACAGGTATCAAGTAAGAATCATAGTTACAATATTTATATCTACTTTATCTTTTATCATAACTAAGGAAAACTATAACTATTCTTCAACTCCATCAAAGACCCCAGAAGAATATAGTATTACCTAAGTAAACAGGAAGTACATTGTAAGCCACTTCCAAAACTTTAGAAATGACAGAGACATCTTGCTGCCTGGACAGTCACTCAAATTTCTTTTGTAACATTGGGGCACCCATCTTCAGCCTATGGGTCCATAGTATCTGGCAGGAAATTTGAAGATCTCTTATGCCTTGTATTGGCAAAGTTCATCAGTTGCTTTCTTTTGTGTCCTGAAGAATGTCTGGCAGAGTGTTTCATGAAGCAGGAACCCCGAAGGATGGTCTTACCTTTAGTCAAGTTCAGCAGTCATTTTTCTGTGGGTCCTGCAAATCCCATCAAGCAGTCCAGACAAGAGCAGTTTCTTGCCCAAATGGCTAACAAACTCCATGAGGAGCTTCTTCGATGCCCATCACCTTCTTGAAGTGTTTGTGAATTTTTTTTGTACACATCATGTTTGTGTGCAACACATTACTTTGTGATGATACATTAAATCTGGCCTATTTTTCCTGACATTTTATTTCATTGTATAGGTAAGCAACAGTCCATTTATTGTTCTTCTACTGAAGTGTTCATATTTCTCTTTTACTATTATAATCAGTGGTGCAGGAAAAATTGTTTACTTGCTGCTGTTGTTTGGGCAGAGCTTGAGTGCATCCTCTGAAGGTTCATGTGTTAGAGGCCTTGTCCCCAAAATAGCAGCATTAAGTGGTGGTGAAACTTTTAAGAGGCAGGTTTATTGCAGGATAAAGAGGCCATTGAGATGTTGCCCTTCAAAAGGATTAATGCTGGTCTTGCAGAGTGAATTAGTTCCCACAGAGTGAGCTATCATTAAAGAGCAAAAGTGGTTCCTCTATCTGCTTCTTGTTTCATTATGTGACCATTCTTGCACTCCTACAATTGTGAGGCCATCTGCTAGGAGGACCTCATGAAAGATGAGCAGAAGCTGGCACCATGCCCTTGAACTCCCATGATTTCTCTTTGTAAAGTGCCTAGCCTAGGGCTTTTTAAATTTTATGTGTATATGTGTGTGCCTGCATAAATCAATTGCATGCAAGTGCCTGTGGAGGCCAGAAGAGAGTGTCAGATTTCCTGGAACTGAGTTATAGGTCACTGTGAGCAAACTAATATGGGTGTTGAGAATTGAACCTAAGTTCTTTAAGAGCTGGTAAGTGCTCTTAATTACTGAGTCATCCCCTGAGTCCTGGTATTTTATCATAGCAGAAAAAAAAAAAAAGACTAATACCATTGACTTACGGTTGGAAACCCTGATAAAATAGACTAGGGCTTGGCATTTGTACCGGAAGTGGGATGATATTTGGGACTAAGCCCTCAACCTGTGGGATCTGATGGTCTCCAAGTAGATAGTGTCAGAGTTGAGCTGAAGCAGAGTACACTCTGCTGAGGTCTGCTGCAGAAGCGACTGCTTGCTGGGGTGTGGAAAAATCCTTCATACATCTGGAGTTCATAGGAGCATTGTATATTGTGAGAGAAACCAAGCTTGATTTTCTTCTGCATCTCAGAATGGGGAACATCACTTACCATGCTCTTTGAGGCTAGCGCTACCTGGAGAACAAGGCATGATAAAGACGTCACAAGAAAGAAAAACTGCACACCTGTATAACTCATAAACACAAACACAAAAGTTCTTTTTTTTACATGTGTGAGTCATATGTGTGCATATACATGCATGTTTTCTTGTGTGGGTACACATATGTGCATACACATGTGCAAACCTGAGGCTGATGTTGGGAATATTCTTCACTCACTCTTCTACCCTGTTCTTTGAGGTAGGGTCTTACTAAACAGTTTGCTTCAGAGATTTCTTGTCTCCTTACAAGGATGGAATTGCCTGCAGACTGCCATGCCCACCTGGCATTTACATGGGTTCTGGAAACTGAACTCTGGTCCTCTTGCTTTTTGGCAAGAGCTTTTGCCACTGAGCCATCTTCCTAGCCCCAATGCAAAAATTCTTAACAAAATACTGGCTGACACTCTAAAGGAATGCATTAATTCTTGGGTGACTAACTCCCAATACATAGAAATTTATTAAATTGCTTCAAAAGGCATTCAAAATAACCCTAAGGAACTCAGTAAGATGATAAAAGTGCAGTTGTAGATAATCACTCTGGTTTGGATGTGTTTGGAGTGTCTTTCAGAGCTTTTCTGTGTTAGAAGCCTGGTCCTTCGTGTGGTGAGGCTGAGGTGGTGTGACTTTTAAGAAAGGAGGGCTGGTACACAATCATTAGGGGGTTTCCTACTCTTGGAAGGGATAAATGTTGGTCTTCCATAGAGATCTCTTCATACCTGCTTCTTATTTTACCATGGAACCGCTTCTTCTCATGTCCACTCACCGTGATGCCATCTGACACGTTATGATGCAGTCATGAAGTCCTTATCAGAGGTTAGAAGATATTAGTACCATGCTCTTGGGTCTGCAAAACTGAGAGCAAATAAACCATTTTCCTGTATAAAATAGCCGGTCTTAGGTATTTTGCCAGAGCAACAGGAAGCACCAAGATACATGTTCATGGTCTTGCTTACAATCAAGCTTTCTTTGGGGTCACATCTTGGTTGAGGGTCAGGGTGTGTATGTTTTGGCTCCACCAGGTACTGCAGAAGCGCTGTGCACAGTGATGTTTCCTACATAGACATGGAGAAGGGTTTTTCCTTCTTCTCTCAGCAGCTGGTGTTCCTGGTCTCAGCAATTTTGTCATTTTTTTGGATGCTGTGAAATGGTATTTTGTCCTCACTTTCATTCCAAAATTGTTGAAGTGTCTTTACTAAGCATTTAGTGTATTTTATGCTCTTTTCCTAGCTTTCAAAAAATTGCTTCTTTCCACTTGACAAATAAGACTTCTGTATTAGTTACAGGGTTTGCTGTATTAGTTATATCTTTTTTTTGTTACTGCAAGTAAAAAAAAAATATCACAACCCAAAAACAGCTTAAGGAAGAGTTTATTTTTGACTTACAGTACAAGAAGTTAGCTAGAGTCCATACTGGCAAGGAAGCATGGTGTGAAAGTGAGATACATAGCTAGCTGATCACCTTGTATATGCACAGGAAGGAGAGAGGGAGAAGGGGGGAGGGGAAGGCAGGGAGTGGTGTGGGAGAATTGTCTGTATTCTGTCAATCATGATTTAAATAAATGCTGATTGGCCATTAGCCAGGATGTATAGGTGGGACAACCAGACAGGAAGTAGAGGAGGAGCAAGGAGAATAGGAGAATGCTGGGAAGTAGGAAGCTCCCTTGGCACTCCTGCCTGGACCACCGAAGAAGCAGGATGTGACCTGCCCTGCTGAGAGAGGTGCTGAGCCATGTGGCTAACATAGATAGGGATAATGGGTTAATATAAGCTACAGGAGATAATGGGAGGCCTGAGCTAATGGGCCAATCAGTTTATAACCTAATGCAGACTCTCTGTATGATTTTTCTCTGGGACTAAACGGCTGGGGGACCGGGCAGGACAGAAACCCCAACTAGCAGGCCCCTCATGTTACAAGGGAGGGAGGGGGGAGACCCTCAAAGCCAGCCTTCAGTGATATGTTTTCTCCAGAAAGACTCCACCTTCTAAAGGTTCCATACTCTTCCAAGTATTTAAGTATGTGAGCCCACGGGGGCATTTATCATTCAAACCACCCCAGGTTCACTGCACATTCTGGATGCCACTTGTCAGTCTATTTCCAGTTACCGTAATAGAATACCTGGGGTGGGGCACTTTATAGATCAATTAACTCATGGTTCTGGAGCCTGGAAAATCCCAGATCAAGTACTAGCTACTAGAGAGGGCCTTCATGCTGTCTCATTCCATGATAGAAGGAAGAGAGGGAATCCAACAAGAGGCCAGTTTGCTGTTGTCAGCAACTCATTCCTGAAAGAACTAACCTACCCCACAACAACCATGTGTCCCATAACTAACCCATTCTGTAAGAACCCATACCCCGTCATAATTAACTCACATCCTATAGTAAGTAAAAACCACACCTTACAATTACCTCATCCTTGCAATAACTAGCCCATCTGAAGTAACTAATCCATGCTGTGATCATCGAACTCAACAACTCATTCCTGAAACAAATTCTTATGGTTAGGATTAGCTCTCATGACTGCATCCCCTCTTAACAACCCACTCATTCTCCAACTGCACTGGGACACCCAGCATCAGCCTAGGGTTTGCAGATATTTTGTCTCGGTTTTAGCTGTCTTTCTTTGGCAAAAACAAATCAAATTGTTAATCTTTTAAAACTGTGCTTTTTCCTTTGAAATTTTGGGTAAAAAAAAAAATTTAAAAAACTGTGCTTTCTGTTTTGTTTCTAGGAAATCCTCTTGATCTTGAAGTTTCCTTTCTTGTGAAACTCAGTTTTTGCTGTAGTTTTGTTCTTTTTTTATATGTAGGGCTTTAATCCACTTAGGAACTTATTTTTGTTTATAATGTGAGCACACCTCTCATCTCACCCTTCACTATTATAATGTGAGCACACCTCTCATCTCACCCTTCACTATTATAATGTGAGCACACCTCTCATCTCACCCTTCACTATTATATGCCTATGTGTGCTGTTGGTTATTTTTACTCTTTACTCTTTTGGCTCTTGTGGGGGCCTGCCACCCAGCTCCCAAATAAATACATGAAGCCTTATCATTATTTATAATAAGCACCTTAGCTTGGCTTGTTTCTTGCCCCCTTTCCTTAACATAAATTATCCCATTTAGCTTTTGCCTTTGGGCTTTTTCCTTTTCTCACTTCTGCAATCTTACTTTCACTCTTACTTCATGGCTGGCTGGGTGGCTGGCCCTTTCTTTTCTTGCTACTTGACCTCTCTTGCTCCCCAAATTTCTCCTTTTATTTATTCTTTCTGCCTACCAGTCCTGCCCATTCTTTCTCCTGCCTTGCTATTGACCATTCAGCTCTTTATTAGACCAATCAGGTGTTTTAGATTGAAACAGAGCTTCACAGAGTTAAACAAATGCAACATAAAATAATGCAACACATCTTTGCATCATTAAAACAAATGTTTCACAGCATAAATAAATACCTTAAAATATCCCACAACACATATCTTCATCTGTAGATATAATTGTGACATTTGTGACCTTATTACCTTTATTACAAAATACGATTTCTAAGCTGTTCATAGCACCATTTTCCATGTTCATGCCATACTTTTTGCTAATGGAATCCAACATTATTCTACTTTCAAATATTCTTATTGCACCTGGCACATCTCTGCATAGACGGGACTGTCTTACACTTCATGGTGCTCTGCCTGGATAGCCTGAATAGCCTGGAACTGAATGGGTTTTAAGTACTGTGGGTAGAATGCCTTTCAGACAATTCAAATCCCCATCTTTCCATGGGTCCATCTGCAGTTACTAAGGTCACTGTTTACATTTTATATTTTTTTGGTGCTGGTTTGAAAAATATTGATGACCTGATGCGCTGATTTTGTAAGCAGCCTTATTTAAGTTTCCTTTTAATAATCTATTTCCCTATCACTTATGAGTAGTGATAGTTGTTTCATGCCTTCCAAACCCTCAGTGTGTTTTTTGATCTCACTGCTCTTGCTAGGATCTACATACACACCTGAGCAGAGAAGGTAAGGGGGTGCAGGCCCAAGGTCTCTGAGGTTAGTGATCACAGTAGTTTTACTGGGATTCTCAGTAGACACTTTAAAACAAATTAGGAAGTTTCTTCTGCCTTTAGCTTGCTGACTTTTACCATGATTGTTGTTAATCAGAAATAGGTATTGAGCTGAACATGGTAGCACACCCTTTGTATGGCTTTGATCCCAGCACTGGGGAGACAGAGGCAAGCAGATCTCTGAATCTGAGGCCAGCTTGGTCTACAAAGTGAGCTCCAGTAGAGCCTCGGAATCCTATCAATGTGTGTGTACATGTGTGTGTTCCTGTGGCCCAGGTGCATATGGACATGTGTTCAGGAAGTAGAAGTCAGAGATCAATCCTGGGTGGCATCTTCAGCAGACTCTCTACTTCCTTTGAGACAGGGTCTCACACTGGCCCAAAGCTTATCAATTGATTAGGCTACACTGACTTGCTAGGAAGCCCCAGAGATCCTATCTGCTCCTCCCCAGTGGGATTACAAATGTGCACCACTATGCCGTGTTTTTACATGGATTGTAAGAATCAAACTCAGGTCCTCACGTTTGCAGGGCTAGCGCTTTACTGACCTTGCCGTCCTGCCAGTCCTTTATTTAACAAATTTGGATTTTGTATTTATAATAACAGAATAATGAAAAGGCAAAATTTATTCTCTAGTGATGGCATTCATGAAAAAATTGCCTAAGGCCTGATTTTTTTTTAAAAAAAATAATATTTTAAGCTGGGCAGTGGTGGCATATGCCTGGAATCTTAGCATTCAGGAGGCAGAGGCAGGTGGATCTTTGAATTCAAAGTCAGCCTGGTCTACATAGTGAGTTCCAGAAGGCTAAACAGAGAAACCCTCTCTCAAAAAACTAAAATAATTAATAATAATATTTTAAGTCTTTGAAAATTTACTTTTACTTTTTATGTGTATGGGTGTTTTGCATGCATGCATGTCTGTGCACATGCATGCTGTGTCCACAAAGGCCAGAAGAGAGAGGATCAGATCCTCTGGGACTAGAGTTATAGACAGTTATAAACTTCCATGTGGGTACTGAACTCAGGTCCTCTGGAAGAGAAGTCAGTGCTCTTAACCACTGAGCCATCTCTCCAGCCCTGAAAATATCAATGCATTTTGATTATATTCACCCAGCTCCTCCCAGATCTACACTTACCTCCCTTCCAACCAATTCCTCTCCCCCTGATCTGCTCTTTTAAAAACCTATTGAGTTTATGCTGCCCAACTACTCCTGGGTGTGGGCATGGGTCTTGCTATAGAGTATAGTTGGCCTACCAGGGGTGACACCATTAAAGTAAGTTGACTCTCCACCTCCCAGCAGTTATCAAATAAATAAGCCTTCAACTCTCAGTTACTGGTGGGATTTGGGCCCACTTTCTCTATGTTTGGACTTTACCTGGCTTGCGTAAACAAAGGTCTCCCACCCCCTATTTCATGAAGATTGCTGCCCTTCGGGGAGAGGGGTGTGACCCAGATGTTCCACTCAGGGCTGAGCACCCTGCAGTCTTAGTCTCCGCATGCTGACCAGTTGTGGGTTTCTGTGTTAATTGCTGTCTACCACAAGCAGCTTCTCTGATGACTACTAAGAGATGCACTGATCTACGAGTATATCAATATGTTACCAGGAGTTGTTTTAACACTATGTCTATTTAGCAGAATAATAGTAAGTTTTCCCTTAAGGACCATGACTGGTCTAGCCTCAGATTCTCGGCCTCATTGATGGTACTGGGTATGGGTTTCATCTTGTGGAGCATGCCTTAGATCCATTTAGAAAGTGGTTGGTTATTCCTGTAGCATCCATGCCAGTACTGCACCAGGGAGCCTATCTAGCCACAGTAGTCATTACTGTAGCTTTCAGGGTTCACACACAGCCTCTACCAGCAAGCTGAAAGCCAGTCAGTAGAGATGAAGCCTTCAGGTCAGTGCCCACTAGATTTCTCAGTGTTTGTGACTCGAGTATGGTGTCATCCACACTGGGATCTTACCATCAAGTCTAAGGGATAACAAGAGCACTGGCAACAGCCTGTTACGTTGGGAGAGGTCAGTGGGACCCCATTTGTTAAGGTCTGTATACTTATTTTAGTTTCATCAAAGAAGAATGATTATTTTGGGATAAGGAAATGAACCAACTGGAGAGGGGAAGGGAGCAAAGAAAAGCAAAGGGACGGATATGAGGGAAGCACAATGCTATAAACCTATAGAAATGTCCTAATGGAAACCATTAACTTCTATGCTAAGAAAGTAATTAAAAATAAACTGTATTATGAAAGTAAAGTTTAAAGATTAAATACTGAATTCTCTCTAAATTTTGTATTTTATCTTTTTGGATTCATGAGTTAAAAAAAAGGCAAAGTCCCAGGTGAGCCAACACTACATAGAGAGACCTTGTCTCAAAAAAGGGAAGAAAATTTTTTATCAGGGCTGGAGAGATGGCTCAGAGGACCTGAGTTCAATTCCCAGCACCCATATCAGGTGGTTCAAAACCTTCTAGCTCCAAGGGACTCAACCCCATCTGGCCTTTCCAGGACCTGCCCTCTCATGCACAAACCCACAAGCAGACACACAGCTACATATAATTTTAAAAACAATAAAATGTCTTAAAAAGCAAAGAAAATCTCTACCTCAAAGATCAAGTTCTGGTATTATTTTATATTTATAATATATTTTATAATTTATATATAAAATATGTATATTTTATATATCACTGCCCACAAGATTGAAAATGGGTGTATACTCATGATGTATATGAGAGGACAACGGAGATGTGTTTGTTTCCTCTTCACTTCACTGAAAGAATCAGGAAAAAAAAACTGTATTTTTTCACCTACCTCTTCCTCCTACCTAAAAATGAACTTCTCTGCTACTATTTCCAAAAGTGTTGGGTTAGTAAAGTGATGAAAAACAAAAATAAAAGGAAAATGCAAAATTCCCAAAGCATCAAAGAAGGAGGTTAGGTTGGAAAGAGAGAGGCCTCTATTGGGCCCACAAGGAGATATCCATGCCCTATCCTTGCTAAAATACCAGGGTATAGAAAAACTTTAAGAAGTTAGTTGAATATATGGATCTTTTAGGATGGCTGACCTTGAAGGACCTAACAATTAAGAACTGGGTTTAGACCCTGAGCATGTCAAAATAGCTATGCTTGACCAAGGCAAATTGGACAAAGCCTTCTCCAATTTTCCAATTATCCCATTGTTCTTGGAGCCTTGGCCATAAAGGCCTGGCTTCAGGTATTGCTGCTAACTTAGTGAGGGCAAGGTCTAGAGTTTGACCCTTAACACTGCCAAAAGAAAAAAGACGAAAGTTAATGTCATGGGTTATGCAGCCTTTTTATTGAAGTATCTATGACATTTTAATGTCTAAACAACAGAAAAAATTATCATTTGTTTCCTCTAGAAAATAGATAGTGAAACTATAATAATTTTTTTATAAAAGCAAATATACTGTGGATTTTCTTTTCCCCTTTATACTTTCAAGCTATATTATATATACCTTAGTATATACACACAGATTTACCCCAACGTACCCTTTTAAAATACTGCATTTAGTCTTTAATAATTTCATACATCTATATAATGTACTTTGATCATTTTTATCCCTGCCCCCTTTTCCCATACTCCTCCTACTTTCTCCGGAACTCTTTTTTCCCAACACATCCTCCTCTGTTCATGTCTCCCCTGCCCCACAATAACACAGTTTAATTAGTGTTGCTTATATATGTATGTGGTTGTTTACCAGATCATGGGCAACTTATTAATAGCTGAAGAAAAACGACTCCTCCTCCAGCATCCATTAACTGACAACAGCTCCTCAACTAGGGGTGGACGTCAAGTGCCCTCCCCGTCCACGTCAGAATGTCCGCTCAATCCTGTGCGGGTCTTGGGTAGGTAACCACAACTGCTATGGTTCAAGAGCTCCAGAAGAAAGAGTTTCACAACACCCTCCCCATTCTCCAGCCCTTGCATTCTTTCTGTTTGTTCTTCATCAACGTCACTTGATTTGTGTGTGTGTGTGTGTGTGTGTGTGTGTGTGTGTGTGTGTTTTACAGATGGTCCATTTAGTACTGAACATTCAACAGTCAACTATCCTCCACATTTTGAGCAGTTATACATCTCTGCATTAACCACTGTCCACTGCAAAAATTGAAGCTTCTCTGACCAAGGTTGTGAGCAGCCCTAATCTCTGCATATAAACATAAATATTTAAAAGATAGTGTGATAGCATGTCCATCGTGTAAAACAGTAGTGAGTTTTGTCTTAGAGCTTATGACCTCTCTGGCACGATGCAGAAGAGGCTTCAAATCCAACCCTAGCGTGGCTGGTTACCACCACAGCGTCCACGCCTTATTAGAGGTGTCTTGCCTGGAAGGTCAGTTTTGTGTCAGCAGGGTCCACGATGATGCAGAAACAATTCTACTGGCTCAAGGAGAGGCCTGTTAAATATGACATGACTGAAATATATTTAAACTGTGAAAAAAGAAGACCCTGACCCCATCAGTTTAATCTGCATACACAGACAACCTCCCTTCCCCCATTTTAGTCCTACTAACTTGGAAGAGCTAACATCTGAAACCAGGCACAGTAATCCTAACGCTTGGGATGCTGAGGCAGAGTCAAAAATTTGAGGCCAACTTAGGCTACAGAGATCCTGTCTCAAGTACAACAATAAAACCCTATATACCACTTGCCAATGTTTGTTTTGGTATCAAAGCACAGCATTTAAGCTGACAGAGAGGAGGTAGTATGTTCCACACATTTCCAACCACGTGTTTTAGTGAGCCTGGTTTTCCTATTTTTCAAACATAAATTACAATAGATCAAATGTAGATTCCAACAACCTTCAATTGAGTGGGTCATTTAAGACATCTGCAAAAACATAAAAACAATTCTATTTTTCTCATTAAATTTTTTTTAAAAATATAGTTATTTTGTTATATTAATACACAGCAGCTTTTATGGGAGGTGGGAGTTGAGACAACGATGCTGTGTAGCCCAAGCAGTCTGAAAATCATAATACTCTTGATTTTTCCTTCTTGAGTACTGGTATTATACAACTATATTCCACCTTGTCCACCAACAGATTATTTTTAAATGAATAATATTTTAAAATGATTTAGTCTTCATTTCAAATGTTATCGACATTGATAAATATAATCCACATAAGCTGAAACATTTGGGGACCTCTGATTTAAGAGCTCTTCGGAGTGTGAGAGCTTTGCTGTCAGCCCCTGTAGCAGGCACACCTCTTCCCATAGGCTCTCTGAGATTAATACACATACTGATAAAGTCCATCAGTTTAAACATAGTCACAACTCACCCAGAGGAAATTAAAATCTCAGAGTAATTGTAATAGGGAAAATTTGATACTTAAGTATTTAAAGTAATCTTTTATTAATCTGCTATTTAATTTCAATCCAAGTAAAATTAAGTTATCCACTAAGCTTGGCTTCACATATTTCCCTCCCCCTCAGAATAACCCTGAATGGAGGCAGTTTCAGCATTCTAATCCATGATATAAACAGTGACTAAAAAGCACATCGGCTCCGAGTGTCTGTCTCCGCCTAAGCCCTTGTGTGGCGAGTCTGGTTTGTGGCAGTGAATACCGCACAAAGGGCAGCCGTGATGAGCAGATGCATCCCTTCATAGAGAAGCTTTGGAGAAAACACACTCCATATGAACAAGTGATAGCGCAGAGATGTCACCAGGACAATGTATGTGGCGACGGGAACAGAGCCAATCAGTGCATAGCAGAAGCAAGCACGGCTCAGTGCTGAACCACTGTTGACGAGACAAAAACACACGTCAGAGCACATCACAGTATACTTGATGCTTCTGCTTAGAAAATAACAATGAACATTCTTGCTTCTGGACTAGAGCACCCCATAACTTCTCTTCTGTGAACCTGTCAGGTCACTGGACACAATGACAACTGTGCTACAGGTGCTATAAGGAAAAGTAAGGCTAGGCTGGTGAGACGGCTGCTAAGTCTGACAATCTGAGTTCAATCCCTAGGACCTGTATGGTAGAAGAAGAAAACTGACTCTTACAAGTTGTCTTCTGACCTATATGTGACACACACACACACCAAATAAATCAATATAATAAAAATGAAGACCAGGAATCCTTCTTTAAAAAGGAGAGGTGAAGCCTAATAAATTCATAAAACATAGCAAAACAAGCATTTTTGTAAAGAACAAAACAGTAAATGTGATGAGAGGGCCACATCTGCCCCGCAAGCTCTTAGAAATAACACATCTAAACCACAGGAGCCCACTTCCTGTAGAGACGTGCTAGTTATCACACTGTATTACTAAAATCATCGCCTCTTATGTCAGAGGTTCTCACCTCTATCTCTGTCTTCTATAGGGATCACTTGAGTGTGTGTATGGTGAAAGTTGCCTTGTGACCAGTGGGGGCCATGCTACAGAAAAACTAGGTAGCGATGTGAACTGAACATGTCAGAAAGGCCACAGGCAGATAAACTATAGCTCAGAACAGGTGTCAGGTGAGGCAGCAAAGCGGAGCTTGTGGTAGAGTCTGGGAAGCCTGGCCTCTGAGGATCTGTAGAATGCATACAAGTCCTTCCACAGTGAGGCTATGGATGGGATGTAGAAGCTGGGACCATGGAATTTACAAATCTGGAACTATCACAGATTCATGAGAATAAAACACTTATGTAATGCTTGTATTGATGGTTTAAAAGCAAAAGGAGTGGTTCCTGTCTGAGGAATGGTGTTCCTGAATGTAGACCATGAGTGGCAAGTGTATGCACATGGTTGTTTGTGCATTTGTGCACTGGGGTGTGTTTTGTAAGGTATGTTCTGCCCTGGTGATAGGCAACTCTGCAAGATGCCATCTTAGGACATCCTCCTAAACATCTGCTCCCATGCTCATTATCCACTGTTGAGTGACAACAGCTACCCAGTGGCCAAAAGACAAGACGTTTGGTTCTAAGCACTGGACTGCTTGCTTTCTCAAACAGTGTCGCCAGTGGCTGGCTTGAGCTAACCTCTCTTCAACACCACCTCAGTGCTCGCTGGCTCCTCATCTTGGTCGTGGCACATTTTCTCCTATTTAGTTCCCCAACGGTTACGCCAGACTTGGTGTCCCCACACTTTCTGTTTTACTCCTCATGCATGAACTGCCAGCTCCTACTTCGCACCTGACCCAAGGGCAAGGGTTACCTTGTCACAACCCAAGTGACTGCAAATGCGTCATGAACAGTGCACCAGTGCACCAGAAAGTAAGGACTCAGCATAAGCCTTGTGGATAAAGGGCTCTGGCTGCCCTGTCTAGGGAGCATAAACAGGGTATCTGTGCTGAGGCAATGATCTACCAATGGATTTTTTTCCTTACTTGACATGTAAGCACACGGTACAGTGGGTTTTCACATGGTGTTGCCTTGTGGAGCGGTTTTTAGAATTATCCATGTAGAATATTATGTATATTGCTCCCATAACATCAGCACAGGATTTCGGCATTATAGCAAGCAGGCAGCTTACATCAACCACAACTACCAGATTCTGACCCCAACAGCCTCAAGTGTGGGTTATATAATTTAAGATGAACTTTCTATAGGCTGCATCCAAGTGCAGGCATAGAACATCCTAAAGGGAATTTACAGGTTTTTTTCCCCTGAAAAGCAGAGTATCAGTTTGCTTTGTTTCTCTCCACAACCCAAATGTGGTTTGCATAAGAGGATGTTTCTCTTTTGGCCGAGACCACCACAGTTTCTTGTCCAGCTTTTGAGAGCTTTCTGTAGTGACATTTGAACTAATAACTAAGGCTTGAGCACCTTTACCTGAGGGAAATGCAGTACCAGTGAACTAGTGGGTCATTCTAGTCTTGAACCTGCTGAGTTCAGTGCTATCTGGGTGCATGGAGGTGCCAACAGGAGGTCAGATGTGACTCTAGAGCCGAGAAGGGAGCCTGGGCTACGGACATGAGCTTGGAGATCTCAGAGCTAATCTAGGAAGTAAGCAGACAGGATGGACTGAGGACAAACCCATGAAAGGAGCCAAGAATGAAGCCAGAGGAGAAGAAGAACCACAGACAACAATGGCAGGAACAGGGGTGTGCAGCCTACAGGCCACTGAGTAAGCAAGGAAGCCTGGAGACAACCTGAGAGGAGTCACCCTGACAGTCACCACAAGAGCCACTTTTCCAAGCACAACCGGGAAGAGGGAATGGGAACGTGAAAGCCCCAACTTCACCTCTAAGCCTGGGATACGGGACATGAAAAGACTGGGACCTCCAATCACAGTAAAACAGAAGAGGTTCTGGCTGGTAGAACTACGCCCATTCCGTGTGTGAGGAGCTGGTCCAGTGTCACAGAAAGAGGCACATTAAGAATACACATGCACAGCCTGATCCAAGAATGTACAGCTACTAGCAGCGGCTGTGAACCTCTAGACAACTCTGAGCCTCTGATGAAGCCTTTTATTCAGAGAGGAACAACACACAAACCAACAAATGAAGCAAAAATGAAATAGTAGGACACTGTAGAGAAAATAGGCAGGGACAGGCTGGATAAGCCCGAAGAGCTATATATACCCCAACCTTGAGCAAGCTGGATCCTGGGAAGGGCCTCCAAGCTGCTGGAGGGCACAGGAGCCTAGACTGGCTCAGACAGATGGTGACTGACTGACTCAGAACCCGTACAGCCAGCAACTATTCCTAGCGTATTCTTTCTGGATTGCCAAAAGGGTTTTTGGAAAACAAGAGTCCATGTCTTTTGTCTCCTTGCCCTCAGAATGGAAGTGACTCAGAGCTGAGTGTGGAGTCTCCCGTCCCATTCCCATTTCCTGGCTGTGATTAGAAAAGTGTCTCTTGCCATGGGACCTCAATGATCTCCAGACTGCACATTTCTTGCCTTTGCCAGTGGTATCTGGCTTTGCTCCTCGTCTGGTTTTGCTACATGGCTTTATGGTATTTTTCTTCTTGTGTGGTTTGAACAGAAAAACTGAAACCTCATCAATAGAGTTCTTCAGACTTTGATCCATGAACTACATTTCTTATTTAAGGAAAATAAAATCAATAAAAAGATTCTCTAACTTTTTGAGTTCAAGTGCCTTGTAAATAAAACAATGTTATTATTCTTAAAACCCGACAATCTGCAATTACATTTGTTCTGAAAGACAGAGTAAGTGTCTTACTTGTTTGTTTCTGAGCTCAGGAAGTGCACGAGGTGGCTGGCCCAGAGCACAGGCCCCACATATGTTCCAAACACCGTGAGGAATGTGGCTGGAATTTCCATGTAGGTATCTAAGCCCACAAAGCCTGCTGAAATGTCAATGGTGGCAATGTTGTTTGAGTTACCCTGCAACACAGAAGAACAAGGTTGCTCTTTGCATATGCGAGCAAGAGACACTGATCATAGCCAGTCATCTGGCTGGCTCTCCAGACCCGAGAAGGGGTAGAAAATAACCTATACAGATGAATCTTTTGAAGAATTTTGCATGCTTCAATTTGACTGATCACAGAAATCTCACACCTTCCTCCAGACATATCAACTGCTCTCAGGACAAGTGCATGGACCTTTCCTTGAGGATGGCACATGTGATCCTCAGAGGCCCACAGAACACATCTCCTGGACACTTGTCATACTGGTAATTGCTCACTGAGTACCCACTTTTCTACAGCAGCCAAAAGGTTAGCTATAGCCAATCCTGCTGAAATGCAACATAGGACATGGGGATCCATGCCACATAGTATACAGGCTGGTGACTCCCTATATTCTACATAGGACATGGGGATCCATGCCACATAGTATACGGGCTGGTGACTCCCTATATTCTACATAGGACATGGGGATCCATGCCACATAGTATACGGGCTGGTGACTCCCTATATTCTACATAGGACATGGGGATCCATGCCACATAGTATACGGGCTGGTGACTCCCTATATTCTACATAGGACATGGGGATCCATGCCACATAGTATACGGGCTGGTGACTCCTTATATTCTACATAGGACGTGGGGATCCATGCCACATAGTATACAGGCTGGTGACTCCCTATATTCTACATAGGACGTGGGGATCCATGCCACATAGTATACAGGCTGGTGACTCCCTATATTCTATTAATTATATCCGTGTGCCCAAGCTATTCACTGGTCTTGAGTCTATTACAGGCAAGTTCTGATGGTTTGTGGGGAAGACCAGAGTATAATCAGAAGGGCCAGATCACCACAGCAAACAGCCCAGGGCTGGTCTTGGGCTGGTCATAGTACTTTAGGAATTAAAGATTCCTGTCACTGAATCCAACCACTCTTGGCCTTTGGTGACAAAAGGACAAAGGGCAAGCCATACAACCTAGAACTGATTCACGGGTAAGGCTGGAGACATGAAACCAAGAACAAAATGGAACACAGGGAGGAGATGGACCTTCAGGACAAGACAGATAAAGAGAAGTGGTCAGTACACACAAAAGAGATAAAGCGGACTTGTGAAGGAATCTAAGGTGATAAACACCCTCCCTGGGGTTGTCTTCTAAGGCCCAGTATCTGCCCAAATACCTTTCTGCACAACAAAACAGGCTTGGGTTTCTGATGATGGATTTTTAAATACAAGGAAGAAGTCCTATGATCCTCCAGGCCTTAGAGTACTAATAACTGTGGAGACACTCAGTGGTTCCCAGTGTGGAAAGCCTTGAGACCAGGGACAAAGGTACATGAAGTACCTTTGCACATTCCCAAAACAGAACACACAAAAGACTTAATGTGTTTCCATTACCGTTTGTAATAAATCAATTCCTACCTAATCCTCCCTGCAAAGCAACAACCCATTGTCTTATGGATATCTAGATGCATCTACATAGGTCATGTTTTTTTGTTTTTTTTTTTTTTTGAGACAGGTCTCACTATGTACTTCTAGCTGGCCTCCAACTCACAGATCTCCCTGCCTCTGCCTCCCCAATGCTAGAATTAAAGGCATGCACCACTACACCTGGTCAAGCATGCCTTTTTTTTAAATGACAAACTGTACTCTATCTAATAAAATCCACATAAGATTTAAATATATTTTCCATACATTTTCAGTTCTTTCACTGAACAGATACAACTTTCCATCTTACAACATTTTCAGAAGAAAAACTAAAGATATGTGACATAAAAAGTTACTAGCCCTCTATTCATGATAATAACAAAAACCTACCTGAAAATAGAAGAATGCTTGACCAAACCAATAATGTATTACAGTGATCTTGGCTGCATCGTGTCTCAGGTGTTTCCAGATGAACTTAGTCATTATAGTCTGAATCAAGAGGCTAAATGCTAACACTGGAAGATTATGTGGTCTCAAGAGCAAGGCTGCCAGAAGAACTAATCCACTATGTATCTCCCACAAACCTATAGTCCTGGCTTTGAAGTCTGTTGCAATGACTTGTGCTTTAAGTAAATCTTTGGTACCCGTGAACAGAATGCCAAGGACAAATACATAAACAAAACGAGCTTCAATAATGCCCCTAAAAAAAAAAGCAAAACATGTTAGATTCATTTGTACTATCTAGAAAAATTCAAGTACATATTTTTCCATTTAAAACATGTATCTAAATGTGCCAGTATAGCTAAATAAGCTGTGACTACTTTAAAAAAAAAAAAAAAAAAAGCATGTCTACTACACATGTGCCTTTGAGGAACAGCCAGCTAGGCCAACAGGCATATGCTGGAATGTTCTGTCCTGATGAAGTTTGGGGGAAAACTTGCTTATATGGTCCAAGGATCACCTGATTGCAAGACCAGAGCTATGCCCTTGTAACATGCCAAGAAAATCACTAATCCACTTTGCACAGTTAAATGAAAAACCATTGTGACAGTCCAAGACCTGAGTATCGGGAATTTCCTAAGTTCAAAATGCTAACTGCAATTCAGCGTGTTCAATTGCAAATAAATGGATTTAAAAAGAACTTGCAGGTTGACATGTATAAAACAGGCAATGTCAGCATGCAGTGGTACAAATTGTTCAGTCTGGTCTCTGAGGCTCACAAGTTCTGTTGTTTGAACAATTAACACTCTGACAACTTCATTATGTGTGAAACAGAAAGTGGTTCCTACACATCACAAGGTTATCCTAGGAATTATATATGTGTAAAAAAAATAGACATGAAGGATTTGGCATACAGTAAATGCTTAGTAATATTAAGTAATAGTAGTAATATTAAATACTGTTATGAACTAAGTATCTTAGCACTTAATTTAAGTATATAAAGGATACAAGTTATAAGACTATGTTTAATAATTTCATCTTCTTTAATATATATTCCTAATCCATGGTATTTTCAAAATATTTTATAAATGGTGTATTTATGTACTTTAAGATTAATGGTGGAGTGTGTGGTGCATACTTTTAATTCCAGCAATCAGGAGGGAAAGGCAGAGACAGATAGTCTGTGAGTTTGAGGCCAGCCTGGTCTACAATAATGAGTTCCAGGCCCAGGCTACCTAGTGAGACCCGTTTAAAACAAACAAAACAGGTTTGATTTCCCAGCACCCACATGGTGGGTCACAACTGTAACTCCAGTTTTGGGGGTTCAATGCCTTCTTCACATACATGGTGCACAGACATATATGCAGATAGAACACACTTAAGGTAACAGTAAATGAATTTTAAATATAATAGCAACACAGCAGTATATCTGTTTTAAAAATGGATTTCCTGTATCATGCTGTCATACAACATTTTGTGCACTATAAAAATCCCCATTTATTATGATCATTTTAATCCAGCATTGACACTGTGTGTTACATGTGGGGCAGTGTGGCGCTGGCTGAGGAGCTGGAGTCATGTACCCAGCGCACCCCTGACCATATGTGCCCCGATATAAAGGCTAACGACTGGTACATGTGGGTTCCAATAAAGCAGAATACAGCAAACATATGGCCATCAAACTGTTTCACAGAAGCCCTCTCCCAGAAGATAATACTAGGCCACTAGACAGGAAGGAGTAACAGGAAGAGCATCCAAATAAGTTCCCAGACCTCACCAGTCAGTGCTTCTCATTCCTAGGACTTTGACTTTCAATCCTAGACATGCTTGGGCTTCAGACAGGGAAGAAAGGAAAGGTTCAAGAGAAAGGGTCTCGAATTCTTGGTGAATATTGACTCACAGTAAATGCAGAACCAGATAGGTCAGGGTCCAAGATGAATTCAGAATCTGAGCAGTTTAGGAATCAGGTAGATCTGAAACCAGTGCATTTTTAAAAATCAAGATAGACAGGGTAAGGGATGGATGCATTTTATAGAAGGAAAGAGCATGCTTAGAGGAAAGACACTGGCTATCTTCTAGTCATCTATCAAAGCCAAGCTGCTCATAAGCAGAGAAGAAAGTAAGGGGATCACAGTCTTGAGAAGAATAATGCAGAAATCAAGTGTATAGACATGGGTGAAAACAAGAAATGCATTCACACACTACACCTGGAGATTAAACAAAAGCCCCAAATGTAATATGCAACCAAAGTTCCAGACTCCAAAACCAAGAACAGACTTTGTCTCTATAAAACGTCCCCAGTATCAACCACTATCTTCTTTATGTTTCCTACGGCTTACTGCCTCACTGAAGGCCACCACACTGCTGGACCCTACTGCAGAAACTGAGAACGCCACATCTATCAGCAGATGTTTTTCTGGTACGCCCCTAAGCTTCTGGCTATAGTCCTTGGCTCTCAACACTTGTTAACCCTAGATATCTGTGATGTACTCAAGTGAGTAAAAAGTAAGGCCACAATCTATATATGATCTTGGGTCTTAAATATGACAATATTTAATCAACTTAAGTAATATACAAAAAAAGTTTGGTAAGTTAGAATCATCTAAGAGTTTGCCTATTGCTTTACAACACCCTTCCGGGTTCTATGAAAACTTACTACCTTATAGTTACAAGATCCTACAACAGAGCTTCAACATATCTGGGAGGGTTGTCCCACTACTGCTGAACAACTACAAATTATTTATTCCTTCAACTGTAAATGATGCTTCAAAGAACATGAGGGTATCTTATTTCCGATGGCCCCTCTGATTGTATTCTTGAGGTACTTTTGAGAACAGATATCACCATCCCAAGAAGGCTAGCCACACCCTGCAGCCCTGTCCAGTCACCTGTAGTTCTATCACAGACACCAGACTCATGGTTAGCCCTCTTGATTTGCACAACAGGAATTCCTTGGCCTTACAAGAGTAACATAGGGAAGCTTCCTTTTCCAGCTGCTGGGAGTGTCCACGCTATTACTTGTTATGTAAGTCACAGCTCAACTTAGCAAGACTAAATCCTAGTAAATGAAGGTTGCCGTTCACTCATTTATCACTTCATTCATCAGTCGTAGGACTTAATTTATTTATTAATTAAAAATAAGTACAATGATCTTACTTCTAAATTATTTTTCTCCCAAGAGCGCTAACAAAATGGTTCACTAAGGTTTTCTTGGCCAGAATACAAAAGCTGCAAATGAAACCACTATTAAAAATTATACTCCAGGGTCTGGAGAGATGGCTTACAGGTTAAGAGCACTGGGCTCTTCCAGAGGACCTGGTCTCAACGGCCAGCACCCACAAGGCAGTTCACAACTATCTGTAACTCCATTCTAGGGGATGTGGTTTTCTCATATGGACACAACTACATGCAAAACACCAATGCACATAAAATAATAAATTACTTAAAAAATAAACTCAATATTGTAAAGATTAAGCATGGCATTTTTTTTAGTATAGAAAACACTGAAATATATAAAAGCAAACTTTGTGTCTCTAGTTCACTTACTTTGAAATGCCTTTGTTGTCTGGTTGCCATGGAAACAGCACAATCCCAGTGGCTGCCCTGTAGCAGAAGACACCCAGCAGCCCCAGTGCTAAGGCTGCCTTGGATGCAAGGGAGCAGCCCTTTTGAACCAACATGAAGATCACAAGCAGGGAGAGGGCAGCCAGGCCTGAGAGTTGACCTTTGTGATCAGAGCTGAAACAAGACAGAAGATGCCCAAATTACCACCAGAATTGTGGGTACTGAAGGGTTTTTAAAGAATTACAATCAGATGATTTTTCTAGAAAGCCAGAAAACAAAACAAAAGGAGTTCTTAAAATGTCACAAAGACGACCATGCTGAGATCTCACTCACTTCTTACT
>PVIU01025514.1:0-23607 GCA_004026605.1 Ondatra zibethicus
AATCTTAGATATATCTTGGTCATATTGCCTTCCAGAATTTCTCCTACAGGGATTTTAATGCAGAGGGAAGATATTATTTTAGAATGGATATTTATTCCACATAAACCAAGTAAAAATTAAAAACTTATGTGGATAAAGTCTCTGAATTAATTATAAAAGGTAAACTGAGACTTCGTCACCTAGCGGGTATAGACCTATCAGAAATTTAGTGCCTTTTACTACTGATGAAATAAAAAAGTAATGGAAAGACAATGAACCATGGGAAAGGGCTTGTGCTAATTTTTTGGGAGAAATTAATAGCAACTAAGTCAAAAGCGATAGACAATGTTATAAAGAGAACTTTTTGGATTCTTCCTCGAGTTGTACGTGATGCTCCAATAACTGGAGCCTGTACATTTTATACTGTTACAAATCAGATGAATTGAGTAAGGTGGAAAAAGCCCTTATAATTCTGTCGAGAAGGCAGAATTATATGCCATTCTTATGGTGCTAAGTGATTTTAAAGAACCTCTTACTATAGTTACTGATTCACAATATGCAGAAAGAGTTATCTTGCATATTGAAACTGATGAATTTATACCAGATGATACAAAATTGACTTCATTGTTTATCCAAGTACAAGACATAATCAGGAATAGGCCTTGTCCGATGTACATAACACACTTCTGATCCCATACGAGTCTTCCAGGTACTCTAACACAAGATAATGCAGAAATTGATCAATTATTGATTAGAAGCATGTAGCAGGCCTCAGAATTTCATTAAAAAAATCACGTCAATAGCAAAGGTTTAAAGAAAGTGTTTTCTATTACATTGCAACAAGCTAAGGAGATTATAAAGAGATGCCCTACTTGCTCTTTATATAATGAAACACCACTACCTTCAGGGACTAACCCAAAGGGTACTCAAAGGAATGAAATCTGGCAGATGGATGTGTTCCACTTTGCAGAAGTTGGAAAATTAAAGTATGTACATCACACCACCGATAGGATTGAAGACTAGATAAATGTAGCTATTTTCCTCTCGTGACTTGGCCAAGTTATTTATTATACAAGACTTAAACTAGTTAGAATTGGATATTTGTTCTCATTGTATATAATTTTGTAGTAGGTTTAGAACTCTCTTACTTAAACAAAAGGGGGAAGGTGCTCCTGGAGCTCCTTCCACTCCTTCAGCCAATAGCCTTTCAGATACCAGCCCACTTGGGTGTGGTCTCTTTTGCTTTAAAATCAGTGGTAGCTGTGTGTCCTCTCTCTTGCTTCAGACTCCGCTTCCAGCTACCAGATTCTTTTCCTGGTTGTGTAGAGGGCTGTTGTCTAGGACGGTGATCTGTAAGTTTTTCCTTTATATAAATATTTCTTTTATTAATTATAATTCCAAACTGGTGTGGGGTTGTTTTAGACTTATGCCTTCACAATTTGTACGAAATGTTCACTAAATAAGAGTTAAAAAGAATTAGAGGGATGATTGTGAAGTGGGAGGAGGAAGGAAAAGGTGATGAAGATGATGATGAGTATAATCAGCAGGAGAGGTATGATAATATATGAGATTACTAGAGAATGAATAAATCACAACACCTTGAACAAATGTAAGAAATTATCAAAATGTTAAAAAAAAATATGTGTTTCCCTGTTCTATCTCTTAGAATACTTTTCCTATTCTTTCTTTCTAGGTTAGTGTCAATCCTTGAAGGTGAGATATGTTTCTTTTTCTAATTTACATTTGTTGAGCTCTACATTTTTCTCTGCTCCCCTCCCTGCCTGTCCCCTGTGGTTTTTAAACATATAGCAAAGAAAACCAGCCCACAAATCACAATCCCAGAGAACCTAGACAACAATGAGGACCCTAAGAGAGACATATATCAATCTAATCTACACGGGTACTAGAAAAAGACAAGATCTGAGTAAACTGGGAGCCTGGGGATTTGGGGAGAGGGTTGAAGGAGATATGTTTCTTGTAGACAACATAAATATGGATCATAATTTGTGATATAATTGACTTGTCTGCATATTTTGACTTAAGAATTAAAGCAACTATTGTTCTAATTTAGTATTGAAAGATATGTATATATGTTGACATTTTTTTGATTGGGGGCATTGTTTTCCTAGTTTTGATTTGCATAACCACTCTCCTTGCATAATCCAATTTTTCCTGCAGTATTTGGGATTTGTTTTAAAAACCTGTTTCTTTGGTGTTTTATAATTTTATAATATTTAGTGCTAAGATCTTTTTCTCATTTACTTGAGTTTATAAAATAGCCCTGTTATTAACCCAAAGAAACACATTTGTAATGTCTTAACTAATTGGAACATTTAACAGAATGAATTGTCATCAGACTAAGTACTGGTAAAGTTTCACTTTACTTTATGTGATTAATAGATTCAGTACCATCTATATCAAAATCTCATAGAATATAAAGTAGAAAAAAAAACATTAAGAATTTTTAGAGATCTACTGTAGTCAAAGGATCCTCAGCAAAAATTAAACTTGAGTGCATAACACTTAACAAGATCAACATAGTAAATAGTTTTATTTTTGCATTACCAACGAAACAAAATGGAGTAATGAAAAGTATATTATATAAAATTATTTTAAAAATAAGCATAAATTACTTAATATTTGTTTATTTTTAAGATGAGGTTCATGTAACATTTTCATTGTGGTTACAACATAGAAAAAACTTTATATTAATCTTTTAATTAATGTATAAATACAGCAGTACACAATTTTGTGCCATTGGTGAGACAATCAAAGTTAGTTCACAAGTACCCATGGATCAATCTGTGGACATTAACTTATACAAGAATATTTTAGAGATAAATTTGTGTACTTTATTTTAAAGGGGAAATATATTGTTTATAATATACTCTAAACAGGCTCCTCCTTTAAGAATTTAATTAAATAATTTAGTTAAACTTTTAAAATTAGATGACATGTGATCAAATAAAATATATCTGACTCTCCTCAATGATTCCACCACAAATGGAACATCAATATTATTCCATACAAGCAAAGCACAGGGATCATTTTAGAGAAGGGTTCAGAAATATTGTGGGAACCAGAGGTGGCAGAGGACCAGTGCAATATTGCATTTGTTGGTCATGACAACACTAATATACTCAATGAAATCAGAACAACTATGGTTGCCTGAACATTTGCCATTTGTCTTTTTTAATTTTATATAATTTTTTTAGAATTTTTATAATTTTAGGTACAAATTCTTCATAATCTTGGAAACATATTTTTCAATTTTTTGAGTTTGCTCTTTACTCACTTGGTTCATTTCCTCAGCTGTACAGTTTTAGGAGGTTCTACTTGTCAATTATTTACCCTAATTCCTAGATAAATTGAGCCCCATTCAAAAATGTCTTTTCCTGTACCTATGTTTATTTCAAGAAGTTTTAGGGTTTCAGGCTTCAAATTGCAGTGTTTTATTTTGTTGGAGCTAATTTTTGTTCAGGGTGAGAAATATGGTTCTAATTTTACTCTGCATATAGACATGCAGTTTCTCCAACACTGTTTTGATGAACATGATGTCTTTTCTCCATTTTCTATTTTTTGCAACTTTGTAAGATATCAGATGGCTGTAGCATTTTACACTCTCATGTTTAGATCAGTCTTCTGTTTTGTTTCCCATGTATGTTTTGATGCCAGGGCCATACCGTTTTGTAATTAGAGTTCTACAACATTACTTGAAATTTGGAAAGGTAACTATTCCAGCATTATTCTTTTTGTGCTGATTGTGTTCGTTTCATGAGAACATTTGTGGTTCCAAATGAATTTTAGAATTTTTTATTTATGTGTAAAAGTTTTGGTGACTTTTATTGAAATTGCAATGAATCTATAACTTCCTTTTTGCAGAGATGTGATATTAACAACAATAATTGTGCCAGTCGGTAAGTATGTGACATCTTTCAAGTTTTGTTATTGTTTATTGCTTGTTGAAAAATTGAACTTTTTATGGTGGAGGCCTTTTGCCTCCTCTTTTAGGTTTATTTCTATGTTATTTTTGAGGCTATTTGAAGACAATGGGCTCATGATCTCTCTATCAATGTACTTGCTGTTGGTGTTTAAAATGGTTAATAACTTTTATTATTTGATTTTGTATCCTTCCATTTTGTTGAAATTATTCATCATGTCTAGAAATTTTCTGGTGGAATTTTTGGATTCTCATATCATCCATAATAGAGATAATTGAACTTCTTTTTTCCTATTTGTATCCCTATAATTTTTTCTCTTGTCATATTGCTCTTACTAGTGTTTATAGCATTGCATTGAAAAGGAGAATGGATAGTGTACAGCCATATCTAATTCCTGATTTTAGTGACATTGCTTTGAGTTTTTATCTATTTAGAATAATTGTCAATATGAATTTATCATGTATAACCTTTATAATGTTTAGGTATATTCCTTCAGTTCTTCTCTATCTATTACTTTTATTATGAATGTATGATGAATTGCCCAAATAATTTTTCTGCATATATTGAGATGATCATATGTCTTATTATTTCTTCAAACCCATTTATATTATTTAGTATATTTATTATCTTACATATATTGAATAATCTTTCCATATTTGCAATAAAGCTAACCTCATCATGTTGTATGATTTTGTTTATTTATTCCTGTCTTGGGCTTGCAAGTATTTATATTTAAGATTTTTGTATCTATGCTTATCAAGAATATTGTCCTTTAGTTTTCTTATTTTCTTTTTGTGTCCTCAACTGATTTTGATATTAGAGTTGCACTGACACCATAGAAGGGATTTGTAATGTTCCTTATGTTTCTATTTTCTAAAATATAAGAAGAATTTATTACAGATCTTCTTTCAAGGTCCAGTAGAATTCTGCTGTGAATTTTAGGATATGTTACTTATCCTGGAATAAATTAGCTATATAAGTTAATAAATTTACGTTAGCACATGAAAATACTGAAGCACTGTATTTGCCTGATGGATATATTTGTCAAACTGTAGAGAAAATTTGTTCTGAAAATGGAAATAATATATGTATCAATTAAAGAAAAAGATGTTCAAAATGCAAAACAAATTTACCATCTGAATTTATCCCATTCTAGAAAAGTTATACAGGCTAAAGGGGTTCCATGAAGTGATCAGTTTTAAGAAGCTCTGATTTAGATGATGTGACTTTCAAAACAACTAACAAAAACCCAATACAACATCAAAAACCCTAAAGTCAAGAAAATAAAATAACATTCAAGCAGGAAAAAAAAATAACCAAACATACACATACCAAAACAAAAAAAAACTGTGGAGTCCATTATATGTTTTGCTATTACTTCTGAACATGAGGCCTGCCCTGAAATGGTTGATATACTCAGTGTCACTTCAATGGAGAAAACTGATTTTCACTCTCCCACCCGACATTAGTGACAGTTCACAGTTCAGTTGTTAATCTTACACAGTGGCTAGCCTTCATTTATTGAATTTAGAGAGCCTTTTTTATTTGATACATTTACACAATGGAGTGTTATACAGCCATTAAAAATTACATCATAAAATATGTAGGAAAATGGATAGAAAAAATTTACCTGAATGAATTATCCTAGACCAGAAAGGCAAAGATGTATTCACTTATATGTGACTATTAACTGTTAAGTCACTGATAACCATGCTACAAACCACAGATCCATAGAGAGTAAGGGACTAAAGGAAACATATATCTCCCTATGGAAGGGAAAAAAGAATAGATACTTATCGATGAATGGGGGATTGCAATGTAAGGATCAGGTGGGATGGGTGTAGAAACAACTGTGGGGAGGAATATGGGGAGAGACAGCTAAAATTAAGAGGTATTTGAGGGCTAGTGTAGAAACAATGCAGTAGAAAATTTCTAAAATGTATACATATATCAAGGCAATACAAATAAAACTGCAAACTAATGGGGAGAAACAGAGTCCCACCTAGCCATCTCTTATCACTAACCAAAGCTTATAGTAATGGGTTTGGTTACATCTAATTGAGTTGTTGGCCAAAGAGGCCACATAGAAACCTTCCAACAACCCAGGCTATTGCCAAGATTATAGGTTGCTCTTTACAAACTGACATCAAGACCCCATTGCAGAATACAATATATACACAACTCATTGATCGTGGACATATTGAGCTATTGCCTACAAAAAAGGTATCGCCTCCACCCCTACATTGTTCTAGCATTTTTAGGTACAGGAAGGTACTCAGCATACTACTAAAAGAGAAACATAAACACAAAACCAGCCAAGCAAGTCACAAATCTTTTATCTACAATGATGTGCTGCCTACAAGTATGCTAGGGCAATGGTAGAACAAAGCTTGTGGGACTAATCAACAATAACTGCTTTGAATTAAGATCCATTCCACAATATGGAACACATACCTGACACCAATTTGGTGACCTAGAAACTGATTAGATATCACAGGGATCTAGGGTAAAGCCTGTAATTCAATTTCAGCAAGAATTAATACTATAGATATTAGTTCTTGCTTTATATAAAATAATAGTTTTCTATGATTCCAGCGTTGCTTATTCCTATGTATAGCATAAACCTTTCTGGCTAACTAATCTCTCATCTCTGAAATATTTCTTATTTAAGATGAAATTTAACCTGAATCATTAACCAAGTCTTGGCTTAGCCAATTGCATGTATGATTATAGCCCTCGCATTTTAGACTATCAATATAATTTTCAACATTATAAATAGGTGGAGTAACAAATAAAATAAAATCATCTAAAATAAAGCTAGTTATTTTAAAGTAGTTTCCAAAAGCTGAATATATAGGGCTGAGGCGATAGCTCAGCCTGATGCCATAAGGTTGAATTATTGCCATCCACTTCAAAGTCAGATTCATTAACTCAAGTATTTATAATTCCTAAAGGAATATGGGAGGCAGACACAGAAACTTAAGAGGACAGCAAGTCTGGTATATGCACCACTGAACAATAAAGAAGATCCTGCTACAAAGAAGATGGATGGAAGATGAAGACTGGTACCTGAGGTCTTACTCTCACTTCCTCATGAGTACTATGAACTTCCATAGTCCCCAACTCCCCAGGTACATAAAAACATGCACACATATGTATAAACATCATGTACACACAAAAGTTCAGAAAAATGGCAATTATACAATATATTTCTTGATTTTAATAATAATAACTCATATTAATTTACAGTTAGGAGTTTTAAATTTAAATTTTTCTTCCTCCTTTATTTTTCATACATACATGGAACTAAAAACCTGATGCAAAAAAAGAATATAAGCATTTATAAGTATGTTCAAAAATTAATTTAGAAAATTCTAGGATCTAGACAAGTTAAAGGATTCTGAGATTTTATATATCTAGAGAGAGAATTTTTTAAGTCACTTTTCTTCTAAATTTGTACTATTTCAACAATCTCAATTCTGATTTTATTTTAACGTGGCAATGCATAACTTGGTACTGAAAATGTTTTGTTCCTGACACCAACCACTGTATGGGAAACAAGTTTTATGGTGCTATCTCGTATCATGATGACATTTTTATCTGCAGAGTAGTAATACAGTCTTCGGGAATTTATATCAATAATTACCACTAACTGTGATGCTAGGAAAAGTGGGATACTTTAATATTCTTTTAATACCTTTTCCAAATTTAAACCAATCATCAATATCACTGGCATAAAAATTCAGACTGAAAATTTGAAAAAGAGAAATGATGGTTAATTTTAATATCTCTCAGTTTGGTTACTAGCTATAGCTCTGAGATGCAAACAGTTCAGTGCAAAGAATGTGCATGCGACTACAAAATGCAAAGGTCAGATACACTCTCCCTAGCAAATATATTGGTTTTGGACAAAGCTTACTGGTTTCACATTCACTCATCAGCATGAACTTCAGTTGTGCACAATGACACATCTAAAAATGTTAAGGAAATGTTCAGATTTATGGATTATAATGGTTTATATCCTCAGAACTTGAAATCATGATTCTAAAGACTCAATTCATGTTTCCCTTTCAGCAAGTAACGGACTTAGACATCATGATCTTGGATTCCTGATACTCATACCTCATCCCCTGAAGTGCTGGTATTATAAAAACATGATACAACATCCAGCTCCATTTAGTATTTTAATGAGTCAGTGTCAGCAAAGCCATAATAATGGCTATCAAAAAATAAAACTAGGGAAATTATTCAGTCAGTAAGTACATAAAATAATGACAACTTGTGTTCAGATATCCAGCACCCATGAAAAATTTGGGCATGGTATATCTGCTAGTTAGTTTTTTCAACTTGACAAGAAGCTAGACATACCTGGGAAAAGATTTAGATGCAGCTGAAAACTTCTAAAGACATCCTAGACCAGCTTTAAAAGACCGTCCCATCTTGGTCATCCTTTACTCCTTCATTTGGAGGTATTATGTTTATAGAAGTATGTGTATTGCAAAGCATTTTCTTCTTGCCTATGATTATCTAGTTACTTTTGAACTCTCTTGAGGAAAGTTGGCTATTTTTCCCTCTAGGCAACCAAAGATTATCTCAATGTGTATGCCTGTGTGTTAGGAATCTATATGATATTGAGAAACTACTTATGGGCATGTGTAAGGAAGTATGATAGGACCTTACAATAAATACTGTAAAAACATCTCTTCATATTTTCAACTGAGAAAGGACACATTTTAAAATATCCACAGTATTCATTTTTGAACAATTTTCACATTTGCAAACATAGGTCTGTGTGATTCCACATCACCTCAGTATATACATTAAATAAAACATTAATACTTCAGATATACTTACATAGTACACTTTGTCCATCTTTCAAACAAAAGATTGCAAAATATATCTGTATGAAATCCAAGTTTTAATAAGTCTAAAAAGCTCCAGAATGAGATACAAAGACAGAAATGTAAAAATTTTTATACCATAATTTTTAAGTTAAAATTTATATGTGAAGTACTTTTGTGGCAATAAAGAATCCAAAATAATTCAATAATATAACCACAGAGAAAGAAATTTTTTAAATGTCAAAATCAAGTGCTGGCAATTAAAAGCAAAACAATATGACAGTAATAAAGTATGGCTTTGATGGGCTCATAATTAGACCTGACAACTTAGCCAAACATGTGTTCAGAATGCAGAAAATCAAAGATAAAAGCTAACTCATGAAAATGTTACTTACAGAGAATCAAAGATGATAATTATATCAAACCTATATCCAGAAATCATGTATACCAGAAGAGACTACAAAGGAGATTTGAACATTCTCTTAGAAAAATTCCAATATATCTATTGGAATTAAATATAAGTAAAGGAAAGATCGTTTACAAATAAAAAGGAGCTTTATTCCCTTGAGTGTCTATTTTGCTCACTTCTATACTCTACCATCCCCAAAGTATGAGAAGCATCATATCCATGAAATAAATATGTAGTAAATAAAAAAAAATGAATGACTGACAATGATTTTAGTTTTGGGGTCCATGCAAGATATTTGAGATTGTGTCATAGTGAAAAATGTCTGCTAAAAATAGTGACAGGGTTATTAAATTGCCTCAGGGTAGATAGAAAAATAACTTCAAATATGTAATTTTTAATATAAATTACTAAATAGCTAACAAAAACGAAGTTTTAATAATTTTCTTAAAGGGGCAGGGTTTAGAGGATTAAAAGGGAAAATATAGCTGTGTTTCACTTTGGAGAAGAAAAGTAATATATCACTTTGCTAAATTTAGACATTTCTGTAACCCTTGAACAACTTGAGAAATAAGACATTCACACAGGAAAAGAGCTCAAATTAATGAACACAGAACACTACTATATAGTTTAGATCTAACCCCACTTCAAGGAGCTTATCTTTTGAAATGTAATGAAATTTCTACGTGACCATATACCATTTCCAAAATAGTCGCAAATATCTTTTATATTTTTGTTAAACTAGCATATATGTATGTTAAACACTGTGAAATCTGAAAACACTAAAAAAGTAATGTTCTTCTCACAAAGTCATATTTAGAAGTGAAATTGGAACAATATTTTGATATCATGTTATAATAATTTCAGTTATAGCAATGGATTAAAGTTAGATCATGAGTGCTTATGCAGTAATATATGAACATTATGGATTTATGGGGAATGGAACTGAATTTAAATTCATTCCATATCATTTGCATGAAATTGGTTCTAAGATTCCCATGGGCAACAAAATCATTGACCATTAAATTCCTGATATAAAATGGTATGACATTTTGTGTACAGCCAATACACATTCTTCTATGTAATAAATTAATTCTGATTAATTATAAGACCTAATATTGGCAGGCAGTGTTGGTACACACCTTTAATCCCAGCACTTGGGAGGCAGAAGCAGGCAGTTCTGTGTGAGTTTGAGGCCAGCCTGGTCTACAAGACCTAGTTCCAGGACAGGCTCCAAAGCTACAGAGAAACCCTATCTTGAAAAACAAAAGAAAACAAACAACAATGAAAAAGACCTAAAACAACACCCCCACCCCCCCCACACACATACACACTTAAAAATTGTCACACTGTATTTTTGAGAACAATGACAAAATTTTTGTTATAAGATTAGATATATTTTCTCTATGATTAGATGGTTTGCCTATATTTAAAGTTAAGCCAATATTATAGAAGAAACCGAACTGTACATGTGATAACCAAAATTCTGTGATAAAAGTTAAGAAGTTGATTTCTGTAGAATACCATAGAAACACAGTTCAAGTCTAGACAGACATTATAAATAAAAGGAGACTGGGTCCAGGATGGAAGGAATTGGAGACAACTTTATAAACATAATTGAAAGAATGGGTATTTTAGTTTTGCTCATTTTCTTTCTAAATCTTTTAAAATGTTTTAAATTATACCCAGAGCTTTTATATTTTGTAGGGAAGCACTCTATCATTATATTATACTGTCAGCCTTGGCACAAGTGAGTTTAAAAAACCATACTCCAGATTTTGAGAACCTCTATTTGCTGCCACAACACTAATTGATCAAAGGAAAGTAAAATCACCATAAAGGAGAGACATTTGTGTGAGTTATAATGATTCATGACATTTCTATCAATGAAACAGAACATGGATGTAACATTTAATAACAAGTGTGGTTTAGTCAAGTAATGTGCTGAAAAAAAAAAGATAGGTAAGCTGCTGAAGCAACTTTCATTTACTAAATAAATAATAATAGAGTGCCTAAGGACTGGGAAGTACTTACATAGGACTAAATAAATATAGTGAGAAAACTTATGTGGCACCTGCTTCCTTAGTGGTAGTAATAAATGTTCAACAATTTTAATATAATAATAATAGATGTGATTACATACTAGACTCCTGTGGAGGGAAGTAACATAAAATATAACTTGGATTAGAGAGATCAGAAATGCTTCTCTGAGGCTGTCATAAAAGTTGATTTCTAATAATGAAAATGAATCAGTTAACTAAAATAAATATTTTTTGATATAAGGAGCTCTGTTTGCAAAGACTTTTAGGTAGGAATGGTGCTTAGTTTGACTGAGGTTATTTTGTACTAAATTCAGTGACCTAGGAAAATGGGTTTCTAAATTCCTACTATGATGGCCTATTAAGTGCCATTTAAAATGTTCAACCACTTTCCTAGTTCAAAGTCCCAGAGTCTCCCACATTCCTCCCAACAACATGGTCAGGCTTGTCAGAACAACAGTCCATGTCCTTGCACCAACTTCTGTCTTAGTTACTTTTCTATTGTGGCCATCTAGCACCATGATCAAGGTAATTTAAAGATGAAAGAGTTTATTTGGATCTTACAGTTTCAGAAGTTTAAGGCCCATGATTATCATTGTGAAGAGCAAGGCAGTATGCAGGCAAGCATAGGACTGGGGAAATGACTGAGAGATTACAAATTCATCAACAAATATCAGGTAGAGGGAGAGAATGAAAGAATATAGAGAGGGAGAGAGAAAGAGGGACTGGGAATGGCATGGAATTTTGAAACCTCAAAGGATGTCCCCACTGACATATATCTTTCAACAAGATCACACATCCTAATCCTTTACAAACAAAAGGACTAAGTATTCAAATATTTGAGACTTTGTGGGCCATTCACAAACAAATTACCACAAAATTAGAAAGGGAAATTGATCCAGGTCATGTAGAAATTTGGTGCAAGGGAAATTCAAAGGAACCTACAAGGATGACCCCCAGATAAGACTGGCAGCAATAAGGGATACATAGACTAGATTGGCCATCTCATGCAACCAGGAAAGACTACTTGTTGTGAAATTGGGGCCCCAATCCAGCCACATAATATTCAACCTACAGTATATCCTGCCTATGGAATATCCTCGGTTAAGGGTGGTACAGAAGAGATTGTGTGACTGGCTACCCAATGACTGGTCCAGAAGTACTTAAGATAATAAATTATGAATGATGAGTGAATTAGGAATTGAAAATTATATAGATATTAACAACTTAATTAGTTTTAACAATGCAAAGTAGTAGTAATTCCATAGCATTCAAGGCATATATATATATATATATATATATATATATATATATATATATATTACAAATAGTATGTAGTATTCTTGCCTAAAAGTCTAGTATAAAAATAAAAACATTTTATCTAATTAATTATAAGGACATAGGTTAACTGAAACTGTAGTGACTAGGTCAAAACATATCCTGTTCAAAATGGTGTAATACAAATTTATAAACTATTTCAAAGCCTAAACGTCAAGAGAAATATAAAACCAATAAATTAAATTGGAAACCCATAAAATTATTTAGTTATGCAAGATCTACAACTCGACAACACTAAATAGCCATTATGTGCACAGTGGATGTTGTGGTACACACCTAAGTAATAAGGCTAATCTTGGCAGATCAATTATGAATAAGTTCAAATCAAAACTGCCAGCATTTTTTTCTCTACAAAAATCACTTCAGTATTAGTTACTCATGAAAATAAAGATCTATATCACATTGTTGACAGAGATTACTGTCCTGCTCATTCCGGCAGCTGCTCAGTCCTAAAGATATACAAAGAGGTCTACATTAATCATAAATTAGTTGGCCTAATAACTGAGGCTTCCTTATTAACTAAGCCTTAAATTAACACATAACTCTTGTCTGTGTTAGCCACATTGCTTGGTACCTTTTATCAATGAGGCATTCTCATCTTGCTTCCTCTGTGTCTGGCTTCCTCTGTGATGACTGCAGACTGAGACTTTCTTCTTCCCAGAATTCTCCTGTTCTTATTGCCTCACCTATACTTCCTGCCTGGCTACTGGCCAATCAGTGTTTTATTAAGATATACATGACAAATCTTTACAAACTACACTACCATTGTCCCACAGCTTCATATAGCTACTAAAAGTCAAGAATATTAGAGTAATTTAGTTCCCTTCAGTCTCAAAGTCACCTAAGACATCATAGTCAATCAGTCTGTCCAAATTTTGGTCACCCAAAATCTTAACTAGCTCAGAAGTATCTACTTCTAAATGGCTTATTTATTAACAGAACCATTTCAACAGTTTCAGTTCCTTTGGGACTGTGGGTAAGAAGTGGCATTCTCTCATTGAGAAGTTTCCATTGAAACATAGCAGCTAATTTCCCCAGGGTAAATAATATAAGAGACAGAATGAGAACTAAATTGCATTGCCTTTTATTACTAACTCCCTTAAGCCATATGCCATCACTTCTATTGTATTCTTTAGAAATGAATTACTCAATTCAAGCTACAGTTAAGGGGAAAGAAATTAGTATTTCTCTCTAGTCAGGAGAATAAGAGAATTTGCTGATGTATCCTAAAACTATCAGAGTTTAAGTTTTACTTATAAAAAATACATTGTTCATGCAAATATACTAATTCATGTAAATATACTAATTCTCTCAAGTGCACTTAGTATTTTTACAGAATCATCTCAAAGAACAGGATGTCAATATTTTAAATACACTTTGCTGAGAACATTGCTTTTTAGGCATAATTCCTTAATTGAGGGTACACTAGTATATTTGATCTTCACAAAGATAATGAACAACAGTCTCAGGAAAACCAGTAGACTCAGATGATTCTCTTATAGAGAAACAAAATATGTTTGGTATCTAATCACATGTTAGGCATCTGATGAGACAAATGCAATCATATTCTAAACTCAGTAGCAAGATAAACTGAAAAACGTAACTTCATATTTATTTTTAAGATTCAAATCAGTAAGAATTTATGAATCAAAAGTCAAAATTACATAAGAAAAAAGTAAAATGTATGGTCTGAAATCAAATTTCAGATAAAATAACCAGACAAAAAATAGTAACATGCTTTGAAAAAGTTTTTTTTCTGAGTAGAAACCAATTATATTAGTTTTTACATTCAGAAATTTTCCTGTATTCTTAGTCTCTAAAAGAAATATACACAAGAATATTATTAACTCTGTTCCTCTCAGACTGGCTATAAATATCAGTGAGTGTAGAGCTTGTGTGCTGAGTGTCAGGTCTTGCACTCAGTTTCCAGTATTATGATTCCAACAAGCAAACACGTATCCAAACAAAACAAAAGGAAAATGAAAGATACCTTGTTTCATTCTTTGTAAAATACATTTACTAAGCCCTGAAAAGCCTAGAAGAAACTGTTCTCTCAGTTCATATGTACACTAGGTGGCAGCATTCCTTAAATAATAGATAACAATAAAAGTATAAGGTCACACTGTGTGAGTGAAATGACAAGACCAATGCAGATTCCATCCAAACACATTTCAACTTCACTTTTTCAACATTTGCATATCATTATTCAATTTCTTAAAATTTTCATACATTTTGTGTATTTCTTTTTAAAGTATCACACATTTGATATATTGCTTCTGTCTTTTTAGTTATTTTTAACATTTTGAATTCATTACTTGTATAAAATGTATTGTGATCATATTCCCCCATTTTCTTCCAATAACCCTCTCTTTTACTCTTGCTGACCTCCCCTCTTCTTCCCAACTATTTCAAATCCTCCTTTGAGATAAAGTCTTGTTATATGGCACAAGCATGTCTTGAACCCAAGATCCTGCTGCCTCAACTGTCAAATGTTTCAACAAAAGACATGAGCTAACACTCTCAAAGAAAGTCATTTTCAATTGATTTTTTTAAAAAATACATTCATTGTACACAGTGTTGGATTCAATGAAGGAATTTCTTTATTATTTATTTTGACCATTTGTACCCCTTTCCCCTAACCATTGCCCTTCTACTTTTTTCACTCATGGACTTCTACTCCATCCACCAGTGTCTCTTCTGCTTTTAAATAATATATATGTGAATACATACATAGCATTTTATGAATCTCTAATATATATATGGTTTTATGAATAAATGTGTTTATTATATACATTGTTTTATGAATCTCTAAAGAATAATAAGATCTACAAATGAGATAAATAAGAAAAAATAATGATCTCCAGTTAAATACATTATCCAGCTGATAACATAATTTAATTCTCTTTCATATTTAAACAAAGCACTATTCTCTTTGTGTTTGTGTATGTGTGTCTGTGTTTGTGACTATTTCTTTAAACATTCATCTCTTGTCAAATATATAAGCCTTCTTTATAATTTATCTATTGTTAATACAATAAACTAGAAAATGCACATATAATTTTGGTTTTTTAGAGTCCTCTTGTATATACCCAGAAGATGTGGATCATATTGTACTTTTAATTTTAGTGTTTTGATGAATCTCCATTGTGATTTCCATAGCAGTTATGTCACCCTACACCCCCACCAACAGTATATATTTCCGTTCCCATCCCCTTGGAGTTTTATTAGTATTTGCTATTGTTCTCTTAGAAATCACAATTATGATGAGGGTAAGATCAAATTTCTATTTTTAAAATTTGTTATAACTATTATATCGTGAAGTGGTGGAACACACATGTATATGGTGGGTGTGTTGGAGGGGGTGATTGTGTGCCATAGCACATATGTGTGTCAAAGGGTAACTTTGTGGAACTGGTTCTTTCCATTTATTTCCATGTGCATTCTGGGAATTGAAGTCAGGTTGTGAGGCCTGAACAATAATGAATCCTGAATCAATTTGGTAGGTCTAAAATCCACTGTGAAAAGAGGAATCAAATAAGAACAATGCTATCAGACAATATGTTTCAATCAAATCACTGTTGAGAGCTCCTTAAATTCTTATTTCACTACTTGGAGAAACAGGGAAGTTCTAACTGATCACTGTGAAGGAATTCTTCAATCTTTTTAATGGATGAGATTGTATACAAAGGAAGGAAATTCACAAACTTATGATTTGGCAGAAGAATTCTATTATGAAACATTTTAATTTTGTGGAGGGATGGATCAGAGGTTACTTTACTTTCACATGACTGGAATGTGGTTCTCAGCATTCTCCTCAGGTAGTCCCAAACCACCTATAATTCCAGTTCCAGGGAATGCAATATCTACTGTTGATTGAGGTTTCTGTTCCTGCCAGTCCCTCAGCTGTTCAGTCCCAAAGAAACACACAGAGGTCTACATTAATTAAAAACTTGTTAGCCTATTATCTCAGGCTTCTTATTAACTTTTATAACTTACATAATTCTTGTCTGTGTTAGCGACGTAGCTTGCTACCTTTTATCAGCAATGCATTCTCTTCTTGCTTCCTCTATGTCTGGATGATGACTGCAGACTGACCCTTTCCTCTTCCCAGAATTCTCCTCTTTTCATCACCCCACTTCTAAATTATGCCTTGTCACCCCAGCTATACTTCCTGCCTGGCTACTGTCCAATCAGGATTTTATTAAAACAATACAAGACCATTGTCCCACAGCAATCCACTTCTGACATCCATGTAGACCTGTACTCACATGCACAAAAAGACAAACACACTCATACATATAAGTTAAAAGAAATCTTAAAAAGGGAGAGACATTTGTGGTTGCTTCCACCGTTCTTATATAAGCTGAAGCCAGTCAATATTTTAAGATGGACTGGAGAGGATTTATATTGGTTACTTTTCTGTTGTTATGATGAAACACCTTGACTAAGGCAACTATGGTGGTTTAAATGAGAATGCCTCCCAGAGGTTCATATATTTGAATGTTTGGTTCCAAGTTGGCAGACTGTTTAAGAAGGATTAAGAGGTATTGCCTTGTTGGAGGATGTATGTCACTGGGGGTGGTCATTGGAGTTTCAAATTGCACACCAGGCCCAGTCTCTCTCTCTCTCTCTCTCTCTCTCTCTCTCTCTCTCTCTCTCTCTCTCCCTTCTGCGTGTAGATCAAGATATAAATTCTCAGGTGCTGCTCCAGTGCTATGCCTACATGCCTGATATCATGCACATTACCACAATAATGATGGACTAATCCTCTGAAACTGTAAGCAAGTTCCCAATCAAAAGTTTCCTTTTGTTAGCTATCTTGATTACAATATCTCTTCACAGCAATAATAACTCTCACTTAGATAACAAATTATAGAAGAAAGAGTTTATTTTTGCTCATGGATGGAGAGCAATAAAATTCTTGTATTATAGAAAAGATTGGTAGCAAGTATCAGGGAAGGCATTAGGACCAGGAAAGTAAGAGCTCATATTTTCTAATGTAATCAAGCAAGAAACAGAGCATGAAATCTGGACATTTTCTTGACTGTTCATTCACACTCTTGTAGTACCCATCTGTTATCAATTTTTAAAGGCATGTTTATATTTTCAGGTGTGTGTTAAAACAGCACATTGTGTCTCTAGTAGCAATTTCTATTTTAGTTCCCTTTTACTGTTTTAACAAAATACTTAGATAGGATCAGTTTATAATAAAGAAAAATTTTGGAATTTTCTTTGTTTTATAATTCTGTAAGACAGAACATTGTATATCAAGGTGCCATATCCCAGCTAGACCAGGGGTTATATCATCTGTGATGTTAAAGGGGCTGAAGTTAAAGGGAGAGAAGTTAAACGGGCAATCAAAAGAGAAGCTAGACATGAGTACATATTTTGCTAATAGTTAAAAACTGTGAAGAATATGCTGTTAGTTCAATTTATCTAATCATTTCAACTTTCCAATCTTTAAATAATTGCAGCAGAAATTGTGCTTCAATAAGAGTTTATTAAAACACAAGGCAGGTAGTGTTAGCACAGGTCTTTAATCCCAGCACTCAGGAGGCAGAGAGTCAGGTGGATCTCTGGGAGTTCAAAGTCAGCCAGATCTACAAGAGCTAGTTCCAAGATAGGCTTCCAAGCTACAGAGAAACCCTGTCTCAAAACAAACAAACAAAAGCAAAAAAGAGTTTAGTAAAACATAAGCATACACATTATAGGAGACTGGAGGTTATATACCAAAATTAAATAGATATATCAGAGAAATAAGCACAGAAATATGAAGCCACACAAGATGAATTAGTTTTTCAATACTTTAGGCAAACATTAACATTATTAAATCCTTTAATTAACTCTTACTTAAAAGTTTTCAAGTTCATATTTGAAACCAGAGATTTGCTTTCATGAACATCCACTGTTATCTCATAAAGCTAGTGTCACCTGGAAGATAACTTAAAAAGTAAGGATGTGAATTAAAAAGAAAGCCAACTCTAATGTCAATTAAAGTAAGTTAATCAAAAGCCTGCTTAGAATAATAAATGTATTTGAAATTTACTTTTATTTTCAAAACAATGGTAACAAATTCACTTTCTTGTTGAGATTCCATTTGGTTTGCAAAAATGATGCTGACTCACATATACATAAATGCATATATATTAATACTATGGTTTAATTAAAAACAAACTTGGTACCTGAGCTTCCAGTGATTACTTTTATCAGACTGATCTGTGTTTTATATGCTACATAGCATTTATCTTTAAGTAGATGAATTTCTTTTAATAGACACAGGGTAACACTATGATTTAAAAATTATGGTTCTTGCTAACTACAGTCAGCAGCTTAATGTAAACTACGTGTCAGAAGAAAATGAGATTCCGTGAAATTAACCAAATTATGATTAAATTGAATTAATACCATGAATCACATTTAATCTTCCGATAGAGTATAACAATGCCTATATGGAAAAACTACTTTTAATCATATATTCTAATTTAATTCTGCACTTTGAATTCACAAGGCATTCTGAAAAAATAGCCATAATAAATCTCAGATGTTGTGACCACTGCTGTCTTTATCTATCTGTCTATCTATCTATCTATCTATCTATCTATCTATCTATCTATCTATCTATCTATCTATGGAAACTTTAATATGTTACAAGCAAACTAGAATATAATTTAGGATATTTAAAATAATGGACACATTTTGTCTAGAGATCAATTGATTTAAAAGTGAAACAATTGTCAGTTCCATAATATATTTTTCTGTTTTTCTAAACATTATTTGATCCAATCAATAATTTCTATCAATTTTTGAAGCAGAAGAGTAAAATTACTATTAATTTTGTAATTGAATATTGAAGCCACTAGAGTTTATTTTCTAAGTTGCATATCAGGTAAGTGCTATGAATTAGAAATTAAAATCTAAAAAATACTCAGTAATTATAGTGAATAATACAAATTGTATTAATAAAATTTAAAGATCTTTATCCCTGTATTCAAGACTATTTTTAGTGTCCATTTACACATCAATTTAAATGTAAAACATACTGTTTCACTAGTTGTGAGCACCTGTCATAGAATGTAAGAAAAAAGAGAAACATAGTGAACCTTTTACTACAAATAGAAGATGAACATATGTAGGGAGGACAGAAATGTATGCTTTAGGACAGGTGAGGCCTCATTTCTTTTTCACTCAATTATTAAAACTTATGAAATTATTTACTGCCCTAAATAGATGTAAAGAAATATCACTAAAAGCAATCAAGTATTCAATTCCTAGTCAATTACTATGCAGTTGATAAATTTTCATTTATTTTAAGAAGGCATTAAATAAAAGACAAAGAAATATGGGAAAATATACAGAATAACCTGCAATGTTTTTAATATAAGTCATGCAAAGTACTATAGTTGAATATACAATAATGACAATAGGCAAATAGCTTTATAACTTTATCTGTCTGTCTGTCTGCCTGCCTGTTATTTATTTATTTATTTATCTGTATTTTCATTGCTGAGGCTCAAAATTGGGCTCCAAAGGTCTCAAAATTCAATTCATTTCTAGGAAAATATTCTATTACCAAGGAGTATCTTCAATTAAAACCTATTTTTATTTTATTTGTTTAACTTTTTGGAGATAAAAAGTGTCGCTCTAGCTGTCTGGGGATACATGTTGTTCACCAGGCAGGTCTTGAAATCACAGAGATCCATATGCTTCTGCTTTGCCAGTGCAGGGAATAATGATATATACCACCACTTCCATCCCCAAACTGTTCTTATATTTGAAACTCAGAAAACATAGTTAAAATTAAATGGTAACTTCTAAAAAGAAGAGGAATATTTATTATTTTAATACATTTTAAATTGGTTCTTTGAATTTCAACCATTATGTTTTCATTATATTCACTCTTCTTCCTCCATGTTTTCCGAGATGTACATTCACTTCTCTGCCCATCCATTTTTTGGCATTAATAAAAATCCTTCAAGATCAATCTGTGTTGCCCAAATATTTTTGAATATGTAGTCTTAAACTGGAGAATGGTCAACTTACAGGAACTACACTTTTAGAGAAATCAGTCTCTGACTCTCCTAGCAGCTAACAGTTGTCAATATCTCCACAGTTCCTTTTTGGTAAAAAGGGTAATTGTGAATACCCAATTTAATCACCATTCATGTATTTGGTTTATCATGGGTTTGCATGGCTTGAGTGCATACTGTTACAACCTCTGTTGAGATCATCTGTGTATCTGCCCTGCTGTGTATAGAAGATAATTTTTAGGAAGGGGAGAAGAGGAAGAGGAGGGGAAAAGGGGAGGTTTGGGGAGAACTTGAGGGGAATGGTATAGTTGAGATGGAGGAAAGAAAGATATGAGAGCAAGGAAAGAGATATCTTGATTAAGGGAGCCATTTTGTGGTTAGCAAGAAACCGGGCTCTAGAAAAATTCCCAGGAATCCATAAGGATGACCCCACCTAAGAACCTAAGTAATAGAGAGGGTGCCTGGACTGGCCTTGCCCTGTAGACAGACTGATGATTATCTTAAATATCATCATGGAACCTTTCTCTAACAACAGATGGAAACAGAGACAGAGACCCACATCAGAGCACTGGACTGAGCTCTCAAAGGCCAGTTGAAAAACAGAATGAGGGAGAGTATGAGCAAGGAAGTCAAGACCATGAGGGGTTCACCCACTGAGAAAATGTTCCTGAGCTAATGGGAGCTCACCAACTCCAACTGGACCGGGAATGAATGAGCATGGGATCAAACTAGTCCCTCTAAATGTGGTTTACAGTTGGGGCAGACTGAGCGGCCAATGACAATGTCACTGGGATTTGTCTCTACTGAATGTACTGGCTTTTTGTGATGCTATTCTCTTTGGATGTATACCTTACTCAACCTGGATGTAGTGGAGAGGGCCTTAGACTTCCAACAGAGCAGCATGCCTTGCCCTTTCTTAAGACTGGAGAGGGTTGGAAGGAAGGGTGTGTAGAGGGAGTGGGAGAGAAGTGTGAGGAGGGGAGGAAGTGGGAATTTGGATTGGTATTTTTTAAAGTTATATAATAATAATAATAATAATAATAATAATAATAATAATAATAATAATGAAAGAAGATAATCTTTCCTTGCAGTTACCCAGAGCCTCTAAATCTTACATTCATTTTGTTCTGTCTTTTAAAATCATGTCCGGGATTTTGGAAGAGGGTTTGAAGTATTTAATTGATTTTTTAGAATGAACATTCTGTTTCTCTTCTTTTCTGCACCCTGAAAAGTTATGGGTACCTATGATAATCCTCATATATTGCAAGTAGAAAGTATAAGACAAGGGTTGAAGTAAGAATTTATCCTTGCATGTAAATATGTCATTAGTTGTTAAGATTAATAGTGTATCCATTTAGTAGCATAGCAGTAGGTTCTTGACCCAATAATAATGTTATGTGTTCCATATTGTGGAACAGGACTTACATCCAGTCATAAAGTAGTTGGTTACTCCAATGATAAAGCTTCTGTTGCACCAGTTATTATTGAAGTATTTCTTGAGTATTTTTCTCTTATGGTAGCTTTCACAGAACCTTCCAATGCTATGACAGATAACCAATAGAGATGAAACTTCAAGAACACATACAGCTTGATTTCTCTGTGTCTTACTCAAGTATATATTGTCTTCATCATTGTGGTCTTTCTGTAAATTTATGTAGGCTAGCCAAGAATAATAAGGCCTCAGTGTTCAAAAATTCCAAAATAATAACATATTATATATGCAGCATTATGGTCACAGGAGCTTCTTTCAAAAATACGTATATGGCTTCTGGCCACTTAGGGCTCCCCTCTACTGGCTTTGCTGCTTATCCCAACCCTACTCGCCCCTGGGCATCCCTTCTCATCTGCGTGGTCCCAACTGCACCGAACTCAGCCTATCCAGGCTGAGGCCTTGGGGGAAGGGCGAATCCTCTGCCAGAGGCCCTCCATTGTCCCACGGAGCCGAGCGGAGCAGAGCGGGCAACCCTCAGTAAGCCTGCCCTTGGGACCAGGAACCTCACCCAACCAGCTTCCGCAGATTCATCTGGACCCTGGTAAGTGGGCCCCAGCCCATCCCCGAGGACTTCTGGCCACTTAAGGCTCCCCTCTACTGGCTTTGCTGCCTATCCCAACCCTGCTTGCCCCCGGGCATCCCTTCTCATCTGCGTGGTCCAAACTGCACCCGAACTCAGCCTATCCAGGCTGAGGCCTTGGGGGAAGGGCGATTCCCCTGCTAGAGGGCCTCCTTTATCCCATGGAGTCAGGCCAAGCAGAGCAGACATCTCTCAGTAAGCCCGCCTTTGGGACTGGGAACCCCTGGGCGAGGAAGGAGCACAAACAGCTTCCGCAGATTCATCCAGACCCCGGGAGCCGAGCGGAGCAGAACGGAGCAGAGCGGGCAACTCTCAGAAGAAATGGGCAGGCGCCAATCAAAGAATTCGTCCAACAACCTGAAAAGCAACATGATAACACCAGAATCCAGTGATTATGGAACAGGAAAGCCCGAGCAACCTATCCCAGATGAAGTAGAAGAAATTGACTTTAAACGTAGCTTCATGAAAGTTATAGAGTCCTTTAAAGAAGAGGTGAAAAACTCCTTTATCGAAAGGGATGAGAAAACTAGCAAAAAGTTAGAAGAAATGAAAAAATTCCTCAAAGATACTCTAGAAAACCAAGAAAAAGCAATCAAACAGGTAACTGAAACAGTTCAAAACTTGAAAACTGAAATGGAGGCAATGAAGAACACACAAACCGAGAGATGGTGGGAAATGGAAAATCTGGATACACGAACGGGAACCACACAGACAAGTATAACCAACAGAATACAAGAGATAGAAGAAAGAATCTCAGACGCAGATGACACGATAGAGAAAATAAACTCAGTGATAGAAGAAAACAACAAATCCAACAAATTTGCAACACAAAACATCCAGGAAATATGGGACACCATGAAAAGACCAAATCTAAGAATAATTGGGATAGAAGAAGGAGAAGAATTCCACTCCAAAGGCCCAGAAAATATATTCAACAAAATTATTGAAGAAAACTTCCCGAACC
>PVIU01025515.1:0-23611 GCA_004026605.1 Ondatra zibethicus
AATTTTTTGCAGTTTCTATTGCTGTTGAGATTCAGATTTGTTGATTCTTTATCAGAATTTCAGGAAGTTAATTCAATTTTCTTGCATTTGTTGAGATTTGCTTTGTTTCCTCATATGTGGTTGATTTTGGAGAAAGTTCCTTTTCTTCTAAGAAGAAAATGTATTCTTTAGTGTTTAGATGAAATGTTCTGTAAGTATCTTTTGCATCCATTTTTTTTAATGTTGTCATTTAACTGCAGATTTTCTCTATTTAGCATTTGTCTGGCTATCTGTCTGTTGGTGAGAGTGGAATACTGGTGTCTCTTTGATGAAATTTGGCACCACTGTGTTTAAATGGTCTTTTGTTTTTTTTTTCTTTTGATGAATATAAAAGATCTTCCCCAACCTCTTCTGATGTGTGTGTGTGTGTGTGTGTGTGTGTGTGTGTGTGTGTGTGTGTGTGTTTTAAGTCTATTTTGGAAGGAATAATAACCACATCTACTTTTTTTCTCCATATGGTATATTTTTGGGGAGTTCAGACAATTAACAGTGAATATTACTATTGGAAATGCTTATTGATTTTATTATTAGGCTGTTGCTTTTTAAGATCATTTTTGTTAAACTGTTCTGGAATTACTTATTTTTGTCTGTGTTCTTTTGGGTGTATTTAATCTTCTCTTCGCACTGATATGTTCCTTCTAGTGTGTATCCTCTGTAGAGCTGCCTCATTAGTTACAAATTTCTTGTATCTGTTGTTCTCATGGAAATCACTTCATTCTTCTATTATAACTGACTTTTCCCATGCATAATCATTTTTGGTTTTGGTCTTTATTATTATTATTTTTTTGCTTTTATATGTAACATCTTTGACTGAGTAATCCAATTCTTTTATCTTGTCTCCAATATCAGATATTCTCTGTTTCACTTGATACAGCTATTACTGATGAGGCTTTCCTTGATTTCATGAGGTATCTGTTGTTGTTGTTTTGAGTTTTATTTTAGTTTAGTTTTTTAAAGATATTACAATCATTATTCATTCTACTTTCACAATTTTGACTTGTTGTCCCTATTTCATTTACCCTCATTTTGAGTTCTTTATTTTGACATTAGTTGTATCCACTTTAACGTGAATATATTAATAATTAGCATTTTGAAATCATTGCTTTATTATTATGTTACTTTCCTCATGGGACATTACAGTGATTTTCTAGTTTCTAGAGCAAGCATATTGGCATATTGTTTTTGTTTTACATGTGTTTTTTTTTTTTTTTTTGCAATGAGATCTAGGAATCTAGAGTTAGATTGATGTTTTTCTTTCTTGATAAGGACATCTGGTTTCACCTTGGTTGATTGGGCATTTGTATATAATTGTAGTTATTCTATTTTGTCAGTTTGTAGATTGGTCAATAGTGCTTTGGATTCTAGTTAGGGGAAACTGTATTGTGTGAATGGGTATCAGAAAAGGGTTCCAGCATGGCTTGGGGTAGGTGAAAATTCTGAGCCCAGGAGAAAACTTTCTGTAATATTAGAATATTCTCCTACATAGTCTTCAGGAGTGGAGGAAAGACTTGCTGCGTTCTACATGTAATCTTTTGATGGCAGAGGATAGAGTCATGGCAGAAATGGAAAATGTCTGTGGGTTCAAGGCACAGGAAAACTCAGTCCTCAGGTGGCTTTTGGTGGGATGGAGGCTACTGTGAGTGACTCTTCCTTGGGGATGAGATCTCAGAATGCCACATGCTACTCATGGATGGCATAAGTGGAGTGGTTGATTGCTAGGCAAGTGGATAGACTGTGACCTCTGGGTGACAAGAAGTCCACAGTTCCTGAGCAGCCCAGTGGGAGGAGACTAGAGGGTGGGAAGGCAGAATGATTGACTCTACTGATCCCTACGTGAGATTCCAGGTTGTAAGATGTTTAATGGTTTCCCTAGAGGCACAGTGTTGTGGGGTGACCTGGAATCTCACATAAGGATCAGTAGAGTCAGTCAAATTGGTTTGTTCTAGGATCATGAGTTGGCCAAAATCAAAAACACTGATGACAACTTATGCTGGAGAGGTTGTGGTGCAAAGGGAACACTTCTGCATTGCTGGTGGGAATGCAAGCTGGGATGGCCCTTTGGATAACAGTGAGGCGATTTCTCAGAAAATTAGAAAACAACCTTCCTCAAGACCCAGTAATACCACTTTGGGGTATATATCCAAAGGATGCTCAATTGTTCTACAAGGATATGTACTCATCTATGTTCATAGCAGCATTGTTTGTCATAGCAAGAACCAGGAAACAACCCAAATGCTTCTTGACTGAAGAATGGATAAGGAAAATGTGGTACAATTACACAATGGAGTACTACACAGTAGAAAAAACAATGACATCTTGAATTTTGCAGGCAAATGGGTGGAGCTAGAAAACATCATTTTTTTGTGAGGTAACCCAGACCCAGAAAGACAATTATCACATGTACTCACTTATAAGTGGTTTTTAAACAGAAATCAAAGAAAACCAGCCTACAAGTCACAATCCCAGAGAACCTAGACAACAATGAGGACCCCAAGAGAGACATACATAGCTCTAATCTACATAGGAAGTAGAAAAAACCAAGATCTCCTGAGTAAATTGGGAGCATGGGGACCTTGGGAGAAGGTTGAAGGGGAGGGGTGATGCAGGGAGGGGACCAGAGAAAAATGTAGAGCTCAATGAAAATCAATAAAAAAGAAATATTTTCTCTTTAACAAAAACATTTTACTAGTATGCAACCTGAGGAACCATAATTTAATGGATAAATGGGACCTCAAGCGTATTTATGTATAAGAATGCTGAATGTTTTCATTATGTCTCTACTTTATTGTTGGACCCACCTTGATGTTTAGTAGATAACTTATATTTTTATTATGTCTTCACTATGGATGTATCTAAATATTTCTTTTCTTTTTCTCTGCTTATTAAAGAATAGAGAATTCTGGGTAGTCTCATACTCCTGTTTTATTATTTGAGTGATGCACTGTTGCAAAAATCGTTTCCACATGTTTATTCTAAAACTTACCATCTTCTTAAAGGGAAGTGAGTGGTTACAGTAAGTCAGCAAAGATAACCTAGAACAATCGCCTTTCTGTGTCCTCCTGAAACCTAGGAGTGATGGGTTTTGAAGTAACGGCCTGTGGAAGAAAGTAAAGAATACTTGAAAGGAATCCAACTTTTTACAGACTGAAGAAAAGTAGATGGAGGAGGAAAGAGACATCTGACTATGTTTGGTCCTCAAGTTTATAAAGTTCCTAATTCAATGTCAAGATGAATAACCTTTAAAAATAAATATCTAGTTAGAACTGTTTGAGACTTTGTTGATTATATGGTTTCTGTTGCCGCAATCCAACTCTATTGTGGATCAAAGGCAGCTTTATACTACATAAACTAAATGTACCTATGATTCAATAAGACATTTACAAAATGTATGAGAAGCCAAGTGTGGGGAATATGTTTAAGGCCATAGACTGATGACTCCAGTTCTATATGAAGACATTGAATTACTATCTTAATGTATTTATTAAAATAAAATCATCTATTATTTGTTTCGTATATACTTTGAAAAGTCACGAGCCACTTTTGTTTTTATCAGTTTCTGTATATCTTTCCCATTGTCTCATGGTTAATATCTCATTGTGAGGTTGGTCATTTATTTTCCCAATTATAAACATTTTAGGTTCATATTATTTCATGGATGACAGGTCTTATGTTTGCCTGAGAATGAAATGTATATTGGATGTACATTTGGTAGAAATTAGGGTTTTTTTTGAAGGTATAAGACTAATTTTATTATTGTGCGTTTATACAAAGAACATAAAACCATATTAGAGAGTAAATAAGAGTACAAACATAACAGAACTTAATTTGAAAAATAAAATATTCTACTGACAAATACTGATTTTGATAATTTTGGGTTCTGCCTCAGCCATGTCAGAGTCCTTTGTTGGTGCCACAAAAACAAGGTGGCAGGGTGCCAGAATCTGTATAGATGCTACACTCGTCACAGTACTGGAGGGTACAAGTCTCAGCATTAATGGGTTTGGCCCCGATGATCTTTTCTTCAGTGAACTTTCTTGATTCAATACAGCTTTCGACATCTCCGCAATTTGCGAATTTGACTTTCTTTCCAGGCAAGACAAAATGCAAAAATTGTGAGCACAAATACAACAGCCAGCCTACCACATGCAATGCCGACGACAATCTTCGTATTCACGTCTAACATCTTTCACACCTGGAAGAGAAGACTGGGCAGAGGAGTTGGCTTCACTCCCAAATTCAGCAGCCACTTGGCCACATGTCTCATCCCCAAGTGAAGAAGAAAGGACCCAAACATGGATCTTCATGTGTGTAAGTAGAGGGAACTCTGTCCAGGGAGGTCCACGCTGATCTCAGGTAGGTAAGAGAGTTTATTTTGTTGTTGAAAAGGGATTTGAGCAAGGAGGTAGTGGCGCATGACTTGAATCCCAGCATTCGGGAGGCAAAAACAGGTGATCTCTGCATTTAAGGCCAGCCTGGTTTACAGAGCTAATTTCCAGGACAGGCTCCAAAGCTACACAGGGAAACCCTTTCTCGAAAAACAAAAAACAAACAAACAACAACAACAAAAAAGACTTGATTGTAAAATGAAGATGTCAGGAAATGAGGATGACAGTAGAAAGTAATTGCTTTTCAGAGGCAGTGAAGGACCCTTAGCGAATGAAAAGCCTGCACCGGAGATTCCCACACCTTCCCAACGGTGCTTACTGAGTCAGAACTTCCTCTACCAAGTACATTGGGGCAGACCTATTTTAAGGACAGAGGGAATGACACTTCAAAATGTTATTGCCCAAAACTGCTGAGAAAAAAAATTATAATAGCAGGTTTTTTTGAGGGGTGGGAGACCCCCACAAAACAAAGTAGGTTATGCTATCTCAGGATTAAAAGGATTCTGAAGGTGTCCAGCCAAGCTCTTGCTGAGCCTGAAACAGGCTTGCTCAGACCATGAGCCAGCTTTCTCAGGCATTTCTTGTGCCTCATTCTGTCTTCTAGCAGGCTATGTGTCTCCCTGCTAAACACTTAACCCTCCCACCAAGTCCCCTTTTTCTGGACTTAGTCTAATATCTAAAACTGAAGAGCAGCAAGCCCAGAGACTACAGAAAACAATATGACTACAGAGCATACTTACCAAAGTTAAGATGTATAGCACTGAATTAACGACAATTATTTAAAGCACGTGCACACACATGCGTGCACACACGTGTGCGCACACACCTCAAAATAGAAGGAAATGGTTTCTGATATAGGCTGCTTCAGAAACCTGCAGTTTCTCAACCCCGTGATTTGAGAAAAGGATCTAAACAACTCTCTTAGAGCAGTTAAGAGATAGACCAACATACTCCACTGAGGGAAGGATAAGGACTGCCAGGGCTGCTAGAAATTACCACCAGCTCCAAGCCAACCTCTGTGACATTAGCTTAAAGCCCCCTTCATCACAATGCCGAATCCTGTCCCACCTCTAGGCATATTTTAGCTTCAAGGAATAGAGACTATTTTATATCATTTAAAGTCTAACAGTTTAGAGTCTGCCAATCAGAACCTGGTCAACTGTTTCAATTATTTAAACAGAATCATAGATTGATGTTTTAAACACCCTTGACATTATAAGCTGTGTGTAAGTGTTTGGCTGTGTTCACCTGTACAGTGAAATGAGGTGAAGCTGTTCACTAGTATCCAAGCACACACTCAGCAACACTGGCAGGGTCTCACACCTCATGGTTAAATAGCTGCAAAACAAGAAAGTGAAAGAGATTCCATATTTTAGGCAGGCTTCTAGTGTATGATTTTTTTCCATGTCAGTTTTTTATCAGGCTCCATCTTTTTATAGTTTAAAATATATTGTCTTAATGCCTGTGTCCTTTTTGTCTTAATGCCTGTGTCCTTTGCTTTACCGAATCTTCTCAGTTTCAGGGGGTACCATTTATTCATTATTGCTCTTATTGTCTGTGCCACTGGGGTTTTACATAAGAAGTAGTCTCCTATGCCCATGTATTGCAGGCTACTCCCCACTTTCTCTTCTATCAGGTTCAGTGTGGTCTGATTTATATTGAGGTCTTTAATCCATTTGGACTTGAGTTTTGTGCATGGAGATAGATAAGGATCTATATTCATTCCCCTACAGGTTGACATCCAGTTATGCCAGCACCATTTGTTAAAGATGCTTTCTTTATTCCATTGTATAATTTTAGCTTCTTTGTCAAATATGAGGTGTTCATAGGTTTGTGGATTAATATCTGGGTCTTCGATTCAATTCCATTGATCAACATCTCTGGTTTTATGCCAGTACCAAGCTGTTTTCATTACTATAGCTCTGTAATAGAGTTTGAAGTCAGGGGTGGTAATGCCTCTGGAAGTTCCTTTATTGTATATGATCGTTTTGGCTATCCTGGGCTTTTTGTTTTTCCATATAAAGTTAGTTATTCTTCTCTCAAGTTCTATGAAGAATTTTGTTGGGATTTTGATGGGGATTGCATTGAATCTATAGATGGCCTTTGGTAGAATTGCCATTTTTACTATATTGATCCTTCCAATCCAGGAGCATGGGAGATCCTTCCATTTCTGGTATCCTCTTCAATTTCTTTCTTCAAGGTCTCAAAGTTCTTGTCAAATAGATCTTTTACTTCCTTGGTTAGTGTTACCCCAAGATACTTTATGCTATTTGTGGCTATCATGAAAGGTGATATTTCTCTGATTTCCCTCTCGGTTTCTTTATCCTTTGTGTATAGGAGGGCTACTGATTTTTTTGAGTTGATCTTGCATCCTGCCACATCATTGAAGGTATTTATCAGCTGAAGAAGTTCTTTGGTAGAGTTTTTGGGGTCACTTATGTACACTATCATATTATATGCAAATAATGAAAGTTTGACTTCTTCCTTTCCAATTCGAATCCTCATGATCTCCTTGTGTTGTCTTATAGCTATTGCTAGAACTTCAAGCACTATATTGAAGAGATATGGAAAGAGTGGACAGCCTTGTCTTCTTCCTGATTTTAGTGGAATTGCTTTGAGTTTCTCTCCATTTAATTTGATGTTAGCTGTCAGTTTGCTGTATATTGCTTTTATTATATTTAGATATGGTCCTTGTATCCCTAATCTCTCCAAGACCTTTATCATAAAGGGGTGTTGAATTTTGTCAAATGCTTTTCCAGCATCTAATGAAATGATAATATGGGTTTTTTCTTTCAGTTTATTTATATGATGGATTACATTGATAGATTTTCGTATGTTGAAACAGCCCTGCATCTCTGGGATGAAGCCTACTTGATCATAATGGGTGATTTTTTTGATGTGTTCTTGGATCCAGTTTGCTTGTATTTTATTGAGAATGTTTGCATCGATATTCATGAGTGAGATTGGTTTGTAATTCTCTTTCTTGGTTGCATCTTTGTGTGGTTTTGGTAGCTTCATAAAAAGTGTTTTGCAATGACTCTTCTGTTTCTATTATGTGAAACACATTAAGGAGTATAGGTATTAGCTCTTCTTGGAAGTTCTGGTAGAATTCTGCATTAAAACCATCTGATCCTGGGCTTTTTTTGGTTGGGAGGCTTTTCATGGCAGCTTCTATTTCCTCACGACTTATAGGTCTATTTAAATTGTTCACTTGGTCTTGATTTAATTTCGGTATATGGTATTTATCTAAAAATCTGTCCATTTCTTTTACATTTTCCAATTTTGTGGCATACAGGCTTTTGTAACAAGACATAATGATTCTCTGAATTTCCTCAGTGTCTGTTGTTATGTTCCCCTTTTCATTTCTGATCTTGTTAATTTGAGTAGTTCAGTAGTTGACTGTTTAGTTTCCATGAGTTTTTAGACTTTCTGGGGGTGGAATTGTTGTGATCCGATAAGACACAGGTGGTTACTCCAATTTTTTTGTATCTGTGGATATTTGCTTTGTTACCGAGTATGTGATCAACTTATGAGAAGGTTCCATGAGATACTGAGAAGGTATATTCTTTCCGGTTTGGAAACACATCAAAAAAATCATCCATTATCATCAAGTATGCTTCATCCCAGAGATGCAGGGCTGCTTCAACATACAAAAATCTATCAATGTAATCCATCATATAAATAAACTGAAAGAAAAAAACATATGATCATTTCATTAGATGCTGAAAAAGCATTTGACAAAATTCAACACCCCTTTATGATAAAGGTCTTGGAGAGATTAGGTATATTCTTTCCTGAATGTTCTATAGATGTCTATTAAGTCAATTCGATTCATTACATCTGTTAGTTCTCTTATTTCTCTGTTAAGTTTCTGTCTGGTTAACCTGTCCATTGGTGAGAGAGGAGTGTTGAAATCGCCTACTATTAGTGTATGGGGTTTGATGTGTGCTTTGAGTTCTAGTAATGTTTCTTTTACATATGTGGGTGCTTTTATATTAGGGGCATATATATTCAGGATTGAGAGTTCATCCTGATGGATTATTCCTGTTATGTGTATAAAGTGTCCATTTCCATCTCTTCTGATTGATTTTAGTTTGATGTTGATTTTGTTCAATAATAGTATAGCCACACCTGCTTGTTTCTTAGGGCCATTTGATTAAAAAACCTTTTCCCAACCCTTTACTCTGAGATAATGTTTGTCTTTGTGGTTGATGTGTATTCCTTGTAAACAGCAGAATGTTGGATCCTGTTTTTGTGTCCATTCTCCTAACTTGTGCCTTTTTATAGGTGAATTGAGTCCATTGATATTAACTGATTTTAATGACCAGTGGTTGTTAACTCCAGTTATTTGTTTATTTATTTATTTTTGACGGCAGAGTTTGTGTGTTTCCCTTCTTTGAGTTGTGCTGGTGGAGGGTTGTTAGATGTCTGTGTTATTATGTGTGTTGTTCGCTTCCTTTTGTTGTGATTTTCCTTCTAGTACTTTCTGTAAGGCTGGGTTTGTGGCTATGTATTGCTTAAATTTGTTTTTATCCTGGAATATCTTGTTTTCTACATTGATGGTAAAAGAAAGATTTGCTAGGTATAGTAGTCTGGGCTTGCATCCATGATCTCTTAGTGTCTGCAGCATATTTATCCAAGACCTTCTGGCTTTCATGGTTTCCATAGAGAAGTCAGGTGTAATTCTGGTGGGTTTACCTTTTATGTTACTTGACCTTTTTCCTCTGCAGCTCTTAATATTCTTTCTTTATTCTGTAGGTTTTGTGTTGTGATTATTATATGGCGAGGGGATGTTTTCTTTTGATCCAGTCTATTCGGTGTTCTGTGTGCTTCTTGTACCTTCATAGGAATATCCTTCTTTAGGTTGGGAAAGTTTTCTTCTATAATTTTGTTGAATATATTTTCTGGGTCTTTGAGCTGTGCTTCTTCTCCTTCTTCTACCCCTATTATTCTTAGATTTGGTCTTTTTATGGTGTCCCAGATTTCCTGGATGTTTTGTGTTAAGAATTCGTTGGGTTTGTTGTTTTCTTTGATCAATGAGTTTATTTTCTCTATCATATCTTCAGCATCTGAGATTCTTTCTTCTATCTCTTGTATTCTATTGGTTATACTTTCTCTGTAGTTCCTCTTTGTTTACCCAGATTCTCCATATCCATCCATCCCTTGGTTTCTGTTTTCTTCATTGCCTCCATTTCAATTTTCAAGTCTTGAAGTGTTTCCATTACCTTTTTGATTGCTTTTTCTTGGTTTTCTAGGGTATCTTTGAGGGATTTATTCATTTCTCCTAACTTTTTGTTAGTCTTCTCATCCATTTCTTTAAAGGAGGTTTTCACATCCTCTTTAATGGTCTCTATCACTTTCATAATGTTACGTTTAAAGTCAATTTCTACTTCTTCTGGGTTAGGTTGTTCATGTCTTCCTGTTGCATATTTGCTGTATCCTGGTGTTATCATGTTGCTCTTCAGGTTGTTGGAGGAATTCTTGCATTGGCGCCTGCCCATCTCTTCCTTCAATGTGGTCAGTAGAGTCCCAGCGGCTTGATCCAATTTTTGTTTTGGCTAACTGTGTACTTGGGGATTTTTCTTGTTCTGCCCTCTCTTAGGTCTCCTCAGCACTGGGGTTGTCTCTCAGATCCCCTCCTTTCTGAAGTAGGCTTTGGTGGTTGATCTAAGGACCCCTCTGGATGGCTCTGCTGGTACTGGATCAGGGCTACTTGCTGGCCAAGGCCCTCGCAGACAAAAGGGCTGGCTTGGTAGAAGAAGCTCACTCCGTGGAACCAAGAAACCCCTGCAGCCTTGCACTCACCCCTTCTTCCTCAGAGCCTCATCCCCGAAACAGGCTGAGTTCAGGGATCCTAGGACCCCGCAGATGGAAAGGGATGTTTGAGGGCAAGCTGTGGTGGGATAAGCAGAAAAGCCAGTAGAGTGGAGGGGGAAGCCCTGCCGAATGACCAGAAAGTTTAGGGGATTGGAGGGTGCCTGTACTCCCTTCCTGGGGCCTAGAAATTAGTTTTAATAGAACAGCTTTGTCATATATTTTGTTTAAAAAATCATTCACATGTACATTGTATTTACTTCCTTTTCACCTGCATGGTCATTACCATAAAGTGAAGGAATTATGTTCTTGAAAATACTTAGAGGTGATAACCACAGTTGCCCTTGGGATATCAGTGACTCTCCTTTTCATGATGATGTATTATTCCTTTTTCTGCATGGAGACTCTTACTAGCCTTCCAATGACATAAGATTGGCATTCTTTTATCAGCTTCTTGTTTGATATTCTTTAATTAACCTCACCATTCATAATGTCCTATTTGTGGGAAATGTGTGTTGAAGAAATTAACATCGCTGTGTCATGCATGACTGCAGAAAGTGTGCCCATGCCTTTTGTTTGTAACTAGCACAATGCTATGACAGTAGACATGTGTTTAATATGTTCACTGACTATGTTCATCCTGCAACTGGAAAAGTAGAGGCAAATTCTAGGGGTTTGTTTTATTACATACGTGGAGAATGTGCAAATAGTTATAACTTTAATTTTTTCCAAAGATTTATAAGTTACAGTTTTCCTCTCAGAAGTAGCTATGTTGGCACTACTACAAACTTCTTAAACAAGAGAATAATGCTTTGAAGTAAAAATATCTGGTTTTGTTCATGTAATACACAGTTAAGCATTATGTACATTTTTGCTCTTTTTGCCTACTACTGTCTATGCATTAGGTACTAGAATTGTCTCTATGATTAGATGCTTTTCAGGCATTTGTCTTAAATTAAATTCCCATATGTTTAAGGCAATGAGTTACAAACACAGAAATTTGACATTCACATGCATTTTATTCTGTTGCAAACTTCTATTGCATCTGTAATTATTTAATGATCAAAATAGTACTTGATCTTGTCAATATTCTTATTCCCAACAACCATATGAAAGTGGAGATGTCCTCTTTCCCCTTTTTTCATATTAATTATCACATGAAATTGAAAAACGGAGTGAAATAAGTTTTCACTCTTATGTAATTATTGCTTGGCATCCCAATATGAGAAGCCTTGAGCTAAATGAAGAGTACTACATTTTTTTGTTTGTTTTTGGTGTTTGTTTGCTCAAGACAGGGTTTCTCTGCACAACAGCCCTAATTGTCCTGTGGTTGGTCAGGCTGGCCTTGAACCCAAAGAGTCCCCCTGCCACTGATTCCCAAGTGCTAGAATTAAAGGTGTATGCCACCACAGAAGTACCACTTTTATAAACAAAAATCAAGTTTAAAGTTAGATTTTCGTGAGATCTCTGAAAAGCAACTCACTATAAGTTAATAATAGTTATAATTTCTACATTTATTATAAAAGAGCAATGTATACTTACTTTGCTAGACATCTGGCTTACACAAGACTCTGAGAAGACTCTGTGCATCTGTCTCAATGCTCATAAATAAAAATAACATCATATTTCAACAAAATAGATTCACAGACTCTTCTATACTTCAATATGACCTCTTTCTAAACTAATTTATTTCATTTCATTTTAAAAATTAAAATTTGATAGAACATCCCAAATAATACTTTACTTTATTACCCATTTATGCATCTGATTTTGGAAATTTCAAGTTAAGGATGGTAGCTCTATTGTCTGTTTGTACCCAGAATGACTGCATGGGGGAAAACCATGAAGTTTGCAAGAATAATAAATGAAATTCCACTAGAAGACTATAAAGGAAAGCTCTTCCTATGGTCCATGTTAGATGTTAAACTTAAATAAGCTCATAAACATGACAAGATTTTGAGAGACAAATCCAGTTGGTTTAAGTGAGTCATTTAAACTTCCAAAGGAGGAAGAAAAGCAATAAATAGCAAAAGATAGTAGGCTAAGCTACGAGACTGAAGACAGATGTTAGTAAGGCTCAGAGAGAGCAAAGGACTGGGCAACAGAAGGACAACTGAAGAGAAAACTTCATATGATAGATATTGAAATAAACAAAAAGTTCCATGAAGTAAAGAACTAAATGCTGCAGAAGGACAATGCATGGGATGATGTAGAGATTTTTTGAAATGTTAATATCTGTATAATAAAGAAAGTTGGAATTATATTATAGTGGATCACGTAAGAAATTCATTTATTGGTTAAGAAGAAAGTAAACAGTCAAATAAGCCTATGAAAGTCTCAATTTTCAGTCTGATTTTGAATTTGTTAATATCTAAGTAGCTGCTCTGTGACTTCAGGAGAGCACACAGACCACTCTTCTGGACTCTGTCCTGCCTTCTTTTGTGAAAGCAGACGCTAAGGCTCATGGTCCTTCTTTTTCCCATGGGACGAAATCAGAATTTTTCTCAGTGTTCTCTAGGAAGAAGTCCATTTTTTTTAATTTGGAGCTCATAGTTGAACTAGTACTTTGTATTCCTGTATGCTTTATGTAATGCCAGTTTTTTTTCCATTTTTAGGATTGTGGAAGGGAGACTGGGTGAATTATATTAGAATTTTTCTCAGACTATAGCAATGAAAATTTACTCTAATTCTGTGCTCCTTTCTTGCCCATCAAGCTATTTTCTTACATCAATTTTCTCTCATTTGCAATCATTACTGTGCCATTGTCTTCCAATATTATGCTTTAGGGCCACTTGGATTTTTATGATTTCTACCACAATTATTTAATGATAACATTTACTGAGAATCTTTTCCTAGAAGACTCTTTATACATGCTGTACTTCATGTAGTTCAGTAGATCAAAGGAAAGCAATTTAAAACTCTTCTGTCAGATTTTTAGTTGGTATTTTTGTCTCTCAGGGGTTTCTCTCTCTGGGACTTGGATGAAGTTATAGGCTCTGTGCCAGCTGGAAGCCAAACTGCTTTCTGTGAGTGGAGCCACAGCACTCATAAGTTAGTATAGAATTACGGTGGGTTTCTGTTTTCCATTAAGTATTTAAGAAGCACTCCAATGTGATCAGAATTTCGCAATGTAAGTTCTCTATAACACTGGCAGCCCTGACCCAGCAACACTGAAATGGGAAGCACAATGAACAGCCACATTCTGAGCGTCTCAGAGCTGTGTGACATTTGGTCAAGAGTGGTGAAAGGTCACACATCCAAGAATAGAGAGTAAAAACAAAAACAGACTTGTTGGGATTTTAAAAAGAGGACATGAAGTTGGATAGATGGAGAAGGAGATGGATCTCGGAGGAGTCTTGGTGGGTGAGTCTGATCAAAGCACATTGTGAGAAATCCTCAGCAAATATCTAAGAAGAGTGATTATCTTGACTCCCTGTTTAAAAGCATAGACACCACATAATAAAATCGGACTGGTACAATGGTCATGAATGGGAGCAATTGCACAAGTAAGTCAATTGGGGCATGATAAAGGAGGATTTGCCTTGTGTTATTAGCTACCCTATTTGTGGGAAGTTTGTACCTATCTATAAATAATATTCTTTCCCTGGATTACTAATGCCTTCTCCCAGTCCTTAGCTTTCTTCTACCTGTGAGAGTACCATCCTTATATATTTTTATAAGAATCTTATTATCTCCTTCTCTTTCTTCCTATTCTCCTACACTCACCCCCCCACACACACACGCACACCATCTTTCTTATATATTTCTTTCCAGTAGCTATTAAGAGTGAATATATTAGCCAAATTTTCTCAAAATTTCTAGGACTCAATGTATTGTATTAACTGTAATTGAACTAAAGAATCAGAAAATTCTTGAATGGCATAATATGGCATGATGATATTTAAAACCCACCAACCCCTTTTTTAGCTTTCTTCTTGCCCTTCTTCATTCCTTTGTGTCAAATACCTATCCATAGAAACGCTTTCTAACACGGACCCCAGTGGCCACACTGCACTGGGACTCGATGGACTTTACTACCCTTGTTGTCTTCCATTAAGATCATGTCAGACTTATTTTTATTCTGTTTAGCAGCTTGTTTACAAGAACTCTTCCTTTTAACCCACCTTCATTCCCTGGGGATCTGATGTTTTGTATGGACCTCAATAGTCCTCGATTTTTACTGTAACTCTACTTAAACTTCCCTCCTAGCCTATCCCCATTATTTTCTATCATGTGCTTTCAGTGGACACTGATGGATTTTGTACAAACTCTGAGAACACCACAAATGCCAGCCATCCATCTAAACTATCAATCACAATTTGCAAGAAAAGTAAAATATTCAAATATTCCATGATAAAACCAAATTTATAGAATTTTCCACACCAGTGCAAATCTACACAAATCAATAGAAGGAAGACTTCAGTCTGAATAGGTTAAGCACACCCAATAAGACATAAGGAGCAAATAACACAAACAAAAATAATATGCTTTCTTCTCAGAAGCTCATGTAACTTTCTCTAAAATTGACTGCATCCTTGATACCAAAGAAGGTCTTAACCAATATAATGTAACTGAAATAATGTCATGCATCTAATTGACCACTCTGATATCCACAACAACAGAAAGTGTGCAAACTCATGGGGAAAAAAAAAAAAAACCTCACTACTTAATTAGAAATGGATCAAGGTTTTAGAATTGAATAGAAACAAAAGCACAACATGCCCAAATCCTATGAGAAACAATAAATGTAATTATAAGAGAGAAGTTCAAAGTCCTAATTGCCTGCATAAAGTAATTGGGAAAATATCATATCAACAAATTAGTGAAAACACCTGAAATGTCTAGAGCAAGAAGAAAAAACAATGACCAGAAAAATTAGATGTCAAGAAATAATCAAACTCACAGATGAAATCAATTAAATATAACCAAACAAACAAAAATAATACAAATCAATAAAATGAAGAGTTGGCTCTAAGAAAAAATCAATATATTGATTGATAAACACTGAATCAAATTAACAAAAAGATGGAGAGAAAAGACTAAAATTAAGAAAAATTAGAGATGCAAAGGAGGGCACTACAATTACAACACCGAGAGAATTCAAAGAATAATAAAGATATAGTTTAAATATCTGTATTCCACCAAACTGGAAACGTAAAATAATGAATAATTTTTAAATTCATGTTACCTACCAAAATTAAATCAATATCAAATAGCAATTTAAAGAGAAAAATAACCCCTAGTGAGATAAAAACATTAACTTAAAGTTTCCCAAATCTAAATAAATAAATAAAAGTCTAAGGCCAGATGGATTCAGCATAGGATTCTAAAGATCTTCAATGAAGAATTAGTGACAATATTCCTCAAATTATTTTACAAAATAGAAACTGAAGGAGCATTTTTCTATTTCTTTATGTGTGATTACTATTATCTTTATACTAAACCCACATAAAAACCCAACAAAAAAGAAAATTATAGACCAATATCCCTTGTGAACATAAATTAAAAAAAAATCAACACAATACTTGCAAAGTGAATCCAAGAACACATCAAAAGAATTATCTATTATGATCAAATTTATTGCTCTAGCGAATGTTTCAAGTACTGTATTGAATATGTATAGAGAGAATTAATATCTTTGTCTTATTCCTGATTTTAGTGAAAATGCTTTGAGTTTTTCTCCATTTAGGTGAATAGTGGCTATGTGCTTGCTGAAGGAGATATAAATAGGAAAGGAAGACATTAAAGTGTCTTTATTTGCAGATGATATGATTTTTATAAACAGAAGATTCTAAAAACTCTACCAGGAAACTGTTAGAGTGGGAAAACACTTTCGGCAAAGCAGCATGATATAAACATAATATAAAAAAACAGTAGCCATCTTATATACAAACAACAAACAGACTGATAAAGAAATCAGGGAGACAGTACCTTTCATAATAGAAGCACACACACACACACACACACACACACATACACACACACACACACACACACACAAATGAAGTATTTTGGTATAAATCTGACCAAGCATGTGAAAGACTTGTATAATTTTAAGACATTGAAGAAAAAAACTTAAGAAGACACAAGAAGATGGAAATATCTCCCATGATCATGGATCAATGGGATTAAAATTGTGAACATGAACATCCTCTCCAAAGCAGTCCACACATTGAAATACAGTCCATATCAAAATTCCAACACAACAATCATCCTCCCCAAAGTAGTCGACACACTCAGATGCAATTTACATCAAGAGTCCAACACAATCTTCACTGAAATTGGAAAATATCCTCAACTTTATAAGAAAACAAAAATATCAAGAATAGCTAAAACCATCCTGAATAATAATAATGATAATAAGTATTAATAATATCAGTGTTATCGTTAAAGAAAATCAGTTGGAGGTATTATCATCCCAAATTTCAAGTTTTATGACAGAGCTATAATAATAAAAACAGCATGGTATCAGCATAAAAAACAGACATATTGATCAAAGAAACTGAATTGAAGACACAGACAAGTTCACATGCCAATGCACACCTGATATTTTTTGATAAAGAAGCCAAAGATAAACACTGGAAAAAAGATAGCAATTTCAACAAATGGTGTCAGCCCAACTGCATGATGGTACTTAGAAGAGTGCAAATAGATCCCTGCACAAAACCACCTCCAGATGTTTCAAGGTGTTAACATAAAACCAGATACCTGAGTCTAATTGAAAAAAATAAAAGCTGAGGAATAATCTTAAACTAACTTAAACTAAATCTATAAGGAATAATCATAGACACAGAAGAGGGCATTTTCCCCCCTTTCGTTTTCTGATACAGGGTTTCTCTGTGTAACAACCCTAGTTGTCCTGGAACTAGCTCTTGTAGATCAGGCTGATCTCAAATTCACAAAGGTCTATCTGTCTCTGCCTCCTGAGTGATGGGATTAAAGGCGTGCCCTTATAACTGCCCAGATAACAAAAAAGGGCATTCTGAACAGAACTCCAATAGCACAGGCGCTAAGAACAAATATTTAATAAATAGGCCCTTGTGATGCTGAAGAGGTTTTGTACAGCAAAGGACTACATCATTCAGGCAGAGCAGCAAGCTACAAAATGAGAAAATACATTTTCCAATAATACATATGATAGATCATTTAGTATCTAAAATACATAAAGAATTAAACAAACTGAAGGAAAAAACAAAAATAACCAAATTAAAACATTAGTTACAAAACTAAATAGAAAGTTTTCAAAATATGAAATGCAAATGGCTGAGAAACACTTAAGGAAATGATTGACATCCTTATCCACCAGGAAAATGAAAACTAAAACTACCTTGAGATTTCATATTATACCTGTAAGAATGGCCAAGATAAATACAATGAATGACAGTACGTGTCATGGATGCTGGGAAAGTGAAACACTTCTTCATTGCTGATGGGAATGCAACTTGTATAGCCACTCTGAAAATCAGTGTGGCAGTTCCTGAAGAAGTTAGGATTCAGTCTATCTCAAGATATAGCTATGCCATTCTTGGGCATATACCCAAAGGAGTCTATCATTCTACTGAAATATTGCCCATTCATGTTTATTGCTACTCTTTTCATAATATCCAGAAATTGGAAACAGCATAGTTGCCCATCAATAGATAAGAAAAATGTGCAATATTTACACAATGCAATAATATTTAGCTGTTTAAGAGAAAATAATCCTAATATGTATAAATTAGTGTGCAAACTGAGACTGCTCATTAATTTCCTGACCATCCAGACCCAAATAACCACACAGAAATTATTTTAATTGCAACAATCTTTGGCTGATGGCTCAGGCATATTTATATCTAGCTCTTACATCTTAAATTACTCATTTCTATTAATCTATGTATCTCCTCAAGGCTTTGGTCTACCAGTAAGTTTCCAGCATCTTTCTCCTTTGGCAGCTACATGGTGACACCCTGACTCCGCCTTCTTTTTCCCTGCATTCAGTTTAGTTTTCCCACATAGCTCTATTTTGCCCTGCCATAGGCCGAAGTAGCTTCTTCATTATCCAATGATAATAAAACGTATTCACAGCATACAGAAGAGAATCCCACATCATTAGTGGGTGGAAGTAAGGAAAGAATATCATCCTGAGTAAGATAGCCCAGGGTCAAAAAGACAAATTTGTTTGTTTCTCTTTTTTCTTATGTGTGGTTATTAGCTTTTAAGTCTTCAATGTGTGTGCTACAATCTGAATAACCACAGAGACTAGGTACCTACTAAGGGATCAGGGAAGCAGTTTAAGACGACTTTGGGATTGAATGGCCCTTTCACAGGAGTCATGTATCAGATATCCTAAACATCAGACATTTACAGTATGATTCACAAAAGTAGCAAAATTACAGTTATGACATAACAACAAAATAATTTTATGGTTGGGGTCACCACAACATGAAGAACTGTATTAAAGGGTTGCAGTTTTAGGAAAATTGAGAAGCACTAGACCAGGGGAAGAGAGAGGATCTAGCTAGTAAGGGGAAATAGAATATATTGCCATGGAGAGACAAACAGGAAGCCAGAAGAGGAAGATTGAATAAGGAGGGGCATGGAAGAGATGTGTAAAGAAGGGAATATGTGGAGGGAGAACTAACACTAAAGGTCGTATAAAAATGTGGAAATTTAGTATTATAGAAGCTTTCTAGAATATATATGAATATGAAAGAAATCTAATTGGAGACACCAAATAATAGGAAGACAATGCCCCAACTAGACATCTTAAGCCACCAAATAAAACTTTTAGTGCCAGCAATGTGTTATATCTTGTTGAGTCTTTAGTCAAAGGGGTCCTATAGAACTATCCACATATCTCAGAATATTTCCAAGGCTATTTGTTACTCTCTATGAGTTGATGGTAAGGGTAAGGTCCTACTGCTGAAGGTAACACTTAACACATGACATTTAACATGAAGAAGTTGAGCTGGTGTATAGCTAGAAGCTTTGCCCCTACTGAGTAGCATTCAACGTACTATGAGGTACTCTAAATGCTACTAGGAGATGTCATCAGTTTCTCTCAGCTACAAAGCCTGTGACCTAAAACAGTGAAATGCCTGTACTGGTTCAAAAGTGGAACAGATATTATGGAAATAAACAACCACTTTCTGGTTTGATATAAGGCCCATTTCAAGAGATGGAACCCATATCTGACATGACTAATGTGGCCAAGGACCTGCTAAAGGAACACAGCAATTAAGTGAATCCCAGTGACATTCTGCTATGCCATAGATCAATGCTTTACTCATAAAAAAAAGCTTATTTTGGTGATAAAGGTGAGCTAGCATGGAGACCCACAAATGAAGGATGTGCAGAGAGTAGGAAACTTTGGAGCACTAGGTTATATATGTGATGTCCTTATAAAATTCCACCCGTCAAGTCTCAGAAATCTATGCAGAAGAGGAAGAGAGATTCTAAGAGCCAGAGATTATGAAAGCCTCCAATAAAACAGGGCTTTTGTGATTGTGTATGATGTGTGTGTGTGTTTCTTTTTCATTTAACTTGAGTTGATTTTTGTTTATTTGCTTGTTTGTTTATCTTTAGAAGGAAAGAGGCAGAATCAGGTGAATCTCTATGAGTTCAAGGCCAATCTTGTCTACAGAGGTAGTTCTAGGACAGCCAGGGCTACACAGAGAAACCCTGTCTAGAAAACCAAAAGCATGAGAGAGAGAGAGAGAGAGAGAGAGAGAGAGAGAGAGAGAGAGAGAGAGAGAGGTCTGCCAAGACTGAAGCCAAACTGTATAACTGTACATGCATGGGTTCTATTCCCATTTTACTTTGTTGGGCCATTTCAACACACCATCAACCACTTCCCACACAAAGAAACCATATATGAATGTCTCTGGAACCCTCTAGGGTCATCTTGTGGCCTCCAATTGCCCAAAGTATAATTTCTTTGAATTTTCTGATTTGAGGTTGTTAGAACAGTACTGCAGGTGGTTTGCTACAACTCAAATTGTCTAAATCGAGAAACGCTAGGAAAAGTTATTATAGGTTCATGGGTATACTGAGAATAGCCCTGTCTGTATTTATCACTATGTGTTTTTAGTTACCCCAGAATGCAATGGCAAATCCTAACATGTTGCAATGTGAAGAGATCTAATGGAATGAGGGAAGATGATTCCAGCTTGCACTGATAGACACAATATTTGGCCCCTAAGGTATTTGCGGCCATGAATCATGATCCAAACCACGAGTAGGACAATTCCTTGAGCCACACTAGTCAATAAGTTCTTTCCAGTGTGACCACATTAAGGCCCAGCCCACATTGCTCTGGAGTGTTCAGGACTCCCTTAACCCTTTTATGTCTGGCTAATATCACAATGTGCCCTCCATATATAAAGCCAGTTAAATCAAAAGCTGTCTTTTTCCATTCTGAAGTCTTTATTTACTATATTGAGTTGTTAACTGTGATTTATGAGGGTAAAACTACATGCAGAATACGATGTGATGTGCTGAATCACAATCGGATACAAAACAAGCACATTGCTCTTGAAAACGACTCCTTTAAAAGAGCAACCTTCATAGCGAACAAGTCATATTACTCACGTTATTGGAGAAACCTTTTCAGTGTTAATCTAGCTGGGAATAATGTACCTTAGGGGCCAAATATTGTGTCTATCAGTGCAAGCTGGAATCATCTGCCCTCATTATTTTTCTCTCCTAGCCTGGCAGGACAAAAGTCCCACAGAATTCTGAGACCCCCTTTAAGCAGGACAGTTGCTGGGACAGGGGCGTTTGTGTTCCAAGCCTCACAGTTAAGGAGACCCCATCATAAGCACATTAATCTGGCAAGAGACTGACTTATTTATGACTTTTCTTTCTGAATAATCTTGGTAAGTCAAGAAATTCAATTAATTGAACATTATTTTGTTTCCCATACTTAGAGATTTGGACTCTAGAGTTATTAAAGATCACCTTTGTGTTTCAAAAGAAAAATGTCCTTTGGCTAATTTTTTCTCGTCTGGTCAGAGAAGGCTCAGACTCAAGAGTATATTCTGAAGAAAATGGAGGAAGTCCTGGTAGAACTTATTAAAAACAATTTAGCTTTCCTTTGGAGAATATCGATTTAGGGTGTACAATGAATGTGGTTACATTTTCAACTCTAAATGTAAGTCAGAAATGAGGTCACTTGATAGTTCTGGTCTGTGAATCAACAAAAGGTTTTGTTCCTAGATACTTGTTTCAAAGATAAAGGAAGACCTGTGAGTTTTCCTTCTACCATTACCCCTTCACAGTCACCGCAGGGAAACACTGTTGTTCCTTGGGACTGTTGACATTACTTCCTACTGCTCTCCTTCCTTTGCTTTTGCTCCTCGTCAGATGCCATTTGCTGTCCTGATCTGACTCTGGAAACTACACTTCTGAATAGACTAGCACAGGTTCTTCCCCCATTTCTATGCCCAAGAGCACTTGTGTCTATTGACTGAATTCAGACCGGTTCCTTACTTTGTAGTTTATGTTGAAAGTGAACCACAGAGGAGATATTGGTAAGAAATAATTGGGTGTTAAGAGGAAAATGATGCTATCCACACTAGTCGGGCTGTTTCACAAGAACAGTAAGGCTCTATGGAAAATCCAGTTCTCTTGTGTTGCCCTCCATTTCAGAGATATTTGAAGCTGTGCCCAAGTTTGGGGTCCTCTTCATTTTCTTCCCCCCCTTTACATTCGCTCTCTTCCTTCCTGCTGCCAAGAACTGCATCTGACGCTGCCCTGCTTTACCCCTAGGCTGCTGCTGTCCTCGTCAGCACTCTGTTAAAGACTTGAAATTTAGCCATGGTTAGATCTTTTACTAGCTATCAAAATGTTATGAGAAGAGTCATTTATACTATAGAACTCACCATTTCAAGTATATCATTTAGTGGTTTTAGTATATTCATAATGTTGTGAAACTACCAAAATCTGAATCTAGAATATTCTTGAGACCTTGAAGGGAAAGCTAGCATCAGTCAGCAGGCATTCTTGAGTTTTCCCTGCTCCAAGTATGTCCAAAGACTAGTCCGAAATTATACACTGTCTCCATTTTTAAATTTTTTTTCTGCTAATTTCAGTATTCCAAGAAGTATCTACACTGTAGTGTGCATTTTATTACTTTCTTTAAAGTCATTATTTTTAATTTTATGAATTAAATACAAATTTAATTCATTATGAACAAAATATAAATTTATTGTATTTTTTTTAGCCTTTCACCAATGAATGGAAATGAATGTCATTTCCACCTCTGAGCTACTGTGTAATCTGTTCCTGTGAAAGAACACTCAGGAAGAGTTCTCTAGAGTGAGCATGCGGCTCCGCTTCTCTTATAGATACACCTAGGAGTAGAGTTGCTGGATCACAACACTGATGAGATATTTTCCATACTAATTTTACCATTTTACACTCTGTCAACAACAAATGAGCATTATAACTTTTCCACATTTTTACTTCATTTGCTATTTTCTCTTATTTTTAACAACAGCCATTCTAGTGGATACTATTTGCAATATTTAACTTTCAGCTTCCTAATTGTCAATAATGTTGAGCTTTTTTCTGTCTGCTTATTGGTTACTTGAAGATGTTCTTGAAAAGATGGCCAATTAAATTCCTTTGTTTATTCCTTTATTGTGTAACTGTAATAACTTGTTTCTGTAGTGCTAGGTGTTGAACACAGGCTAGAATGTGCTATGCAAGCTTCCTGCCACTGAAATACAAGCAGCCCTTAATTGGTTTCCTGTTACTGAATTTCAAATATTTTGTTCTATGCTATTGACCAGTCCCCTTTCTTGGTGACATCCTTTAATAGACGAGAACTTTCAACTTTCATGAAATTTTGTCTGAAAAACTTTTTATTGCTGTTTTGGTTTTGGCATCATATGTAAGGAACCATTCCTTGAACTAGGGTTATGAATATGTCTACATAGATTTTCATCTACAGTGTTTTTATTTTTATTGTTATTTAAATCTTTTGTTAATCCTGATCTGATTTTTGAACATTATATGTAGTGGTGACAATCTGCTATTTTTCATATGGTATCCATTTTTTTTTCAGAAAATATTTTTGAAGAGGCCGTTCCTCCCAGCGAATGAGTTTCTCAATTGTTCTAAACATGAACATGTCATAGATACATTGATACTGTTAATTCTACTCTATTAATATACATATCTATTGCTTTCTTCTGATTGCCTCGACTTTATAAGAGGTTGTGAAACTGAGAATTATGTTTTCTCCAACTTTTTTTTTTTTTTTTAAAGATAAAAAATTTTTTTTTCCTTTCTTCCCCTTCTCCCGGTCCCCTCCCACTACCCCCCACCCCTCCTCCCTCCCCCTTCTTCCTTGAAAGAGGGCATGGTGCCCTGCCCTGTTGGAAGTCCAA